>SJYW01006183.1:12287-35234 GCA_006410735.1 Raphicerus campestris | reverse complement strand
TACAGACTTTGATCTAAGCCTCGGTGATACCAAGCATACAGCCCCCTGCTCAGCTTGGGAGTCTGTCAGGGAAAAGGGTAAAAAGTAGGCAGAGAAGGAAGAGTAAAGAAGAAATTTATTTTCAGGTGCTTGCTCAATGACTCCTCCCCCAGGAAGGCCCCCAGACAGCAGAATCTTCTTGTCTTGGCCGCCTAGGTTCCTTGCTTGCATCTCTGCAGATGCAGTCACAGTTACTTGCCTTGACACAGTCTTGAGATGTCAGTGGAGCCTGAGGCCCTGGCAAGTCATTTAGACTATACCTCATTTTACAGGTGGAGCTTCCCTGGTGGCTCAGCAGTGACAAATCCGCCTGCAGTGCAGGAGGCACAGGAGACACTGGTTCAATCCCTGGGTCAGGAAGATCCGCTGGAGGAGGAAATGGCAACCCACTCCAGTATTATTGCCTGGAGAATCCCATGGAGAGAGGAGCCTGGCAGGCTATAATCTATGGAGTTGCAAAGAATCAGACACAACAAATGAGGCCCAGGGATGCAGAGCCAGGCTGTAAACTCTGTCCCACCCCAAACCTAGCGCTCTTTCCCTGCTCTCACTGTCTGACGTTGGCATCTCTGGATCCCAGGAGCATGTGGTTGTGAAGGGTCCTCACCAGGACTGGGAGTCCCAAGTCACAGGCCTGAGCCGGTCTGAGCACAATGAGAAGGAAGGACTGGAGCCCAGGTAGAGTGAGTAGTGATGGGCTATGAAGAGGTCAGGATCTGAGCCTGGAGAGGCATCTACTGTTCGCTGACCCCACCCCTGTGTCTTCTCAGCTCACTTGCTGAACCAAGAGAAACTACAGTTGGAGCCCCATACAGCCCTCACCACCCTGTCCCTGGGGCCAGGCTTCTGTGTCTTGAATCCCAGCTCTGGGGTCTTGTGCACATGCTGCAAGCTCCCTTGGTCTAGGCTTCCTGCTCTGTGAAATAGACATAGTCACCATCTTATACTATAGGGCTGTGTGTGAATTAAAAAGTTCATCCCTGTACATCACTCAGAACAGTGCCTGATGCATAGTCAGTGGCCAACAACAAGCTCATTATTATTGTTGTTTAGCCATTTTGCCCACTAGACAAGTCTTCCCAGGTGATGCTAGTGGGAAAGAACCCGCCTGCCAATGCAGGAGACATATGAGACTCAGGTTCGATCCCTGGGAAGATCCCCTGGAGGAGGGCATGGCAACCCACTCCAGTATTTTTGCCTGGAGAATCCCATGGACAGAGGAGCCTGGCAGGCTGCAGTCCATAGGGTCAAAGAGTGAGACACGAAGTGACTTAGCACGCATGCCCACCAGACACTGAATCCGGAGGGCTGTGTTTTCTGTGTCTCGCTTCACAACAGCACCCATTCCCGTGCCTGGCCCAAATGTTTGTGCAAGCTGGAGAGCCCGAGTGGCGTGTGAAGGCACTTCAGCCTGTGTGCCTTTCACCTCCAGTTATCCTCGCCGGGTAGCACTATGCTGTGACATTGGCCAGCATGGCCTTAACAGAGTGGGCTCCTTGTGGCCTCTTCAAATCTGAGTGTGACCGGAAGTTCAAGAACACATCCCCGGTGTTGGGAGTAGAGGACGCCTCAAGCCCTGTGTGAGGCTGGGGCTCCCCCTCCTCCTGCTTCCAGGGTTGCAGGGAGGGAATGGGGTGATGGGGAGAGGGGACATCTCCCTGAGCATCTGTTTTGTGTCTTCCCAGGGCTGGCCCATCTCATCAGGCGTGTTTACATTCCCAAGTATCCCAGACAACCGTGGCTGATAAGGATGTCTCTGGCCTGGGAACCCCTGCAGTGACTTTATCTCTAGATGGGGCCTGGCTAGCTCTGGCTGGAGAGGAAGAGTGCCTCTGGGTTTCTGAGAAGTTTCACAGTGTGATGCTCAAGGATGGCTGAGCCCGTGCGGTTCTGGTGCAGACTACCCAACCCCCCATCCCTCCCTCTCCTGTTGCTGCCTACTGCATTCCACTCTCCGACCTCATTCACCCATGACAGGATCCTGCTAGGCCCACCCAGCACCATTCCTCTTGCTGCTGTAGCTCAGTTAATCTGGGAGCCACCTGAGGGCAGCATCACCTGGGACCCATCCTGCCTGCACAGGGCTGGGCCTCTCACGCTAGACATCTGCCAGAACTCATGGCTTTTCAGGCTCCCTGGACCCACTCCTCCCCTCTCTCTGGACTAAGGCAGAGGCTGGAGTTACATCTTTGACTACTTCCTTTCTCAGCAGCCTTACATGCCCATATCCTTCTAAGAAGCACTCACTACATGCCTGGGCACCTTGTTTAATGAGTCCCCCAGACTCCTTGGGGCTTCCCAGGTGACTCAGTGGTAAAGAATCCACCTGCCAATGCAGGAAATGCAGGACTCACGGATCTGATCCCTGGGTTGGGAAGAGTCCCCTGGAGGAGAAAGTAGCAACCCACTCCAGTAGTCTTGCCTAGAGAATCCCATGAAGAGAGGAGCCTGGCAGACTGCAGTCCATGGGGTCGCAAAGAGTCATATATGACTGAGCAACTGATGGTGCACACCAGACTCCCAAGAGGTGCTCTCCTGATTCCCATCAACACAAAAAATAAAGCATCCTAGATGGTTGATGACTTGCCCAACTTTGCCCAGTTGTCACATCCTAGATGATTGATGACTTGCCCAGGGGCACACAACTGGAAGCAACAGAGCCGGCCTCTGGGCCAGGGCTGTCCAACTTGGCTTGGAGGGCTCAACAGTGGGCAGAAGACAGACTCCAAGTTGTACCTGCTGGAGTGGAAGTGGGGCACAGGAAGGAGCTTACTTGTATCTGGCTGAGGGAACTCAGAGGGCTGCAGGGGAAAGAGGAAAGAGGTGTACCTGTCACCTAATGCTGTGTACCCCAAGCCTATTGCTTGAAACAATGACATTTATTTTGTCCTCAAATCTATATTTGGTCAGGGCTCAGGGCTTCCCTGGTGGCTCAGAGGTTAAAGCGTCTGCCTGCAATGTGGGAGACCTGGGTTCGATCCCTGGGTCGGGAAGATTCCCTGGAAAAGGAAATGGCAACCCACTCCAGTATTCTTGCTTGGAGAATCCCATGGATGGAGGAGCCTGGTGGGCTACAGTCCATGGGTTGCAAAGAGTTGGACACGACTAAGCGACTTCACTTTCACTTTCGAAGGGGATAGTTCATCTCTGCTCCACTCAGCATTACCTGGGATGGTTGGCAGTCTGCGAGCTGGAATCATTTGAAGAGTCATTCATGGGTAAGTCCAGTGGTTGAAGCTGGCCATTGGCCAAGAGATTAACTGAGTAGAGCACTGGTTAACCAGAACACTTAGAGTGGTCTCTCCATGTGGCTTGGGCTTCCTCACAATATGGTTACTGGATCTCGGAGAGAGAGAAACAGTGACAGAGAAGCATTCAGACAGATGGGTGGAAGCTGAATTACTTTTGTAAATTTTAGCCTGGCAACTTATATAACATCATGTCTGCCATTCTCTTCACTGACACAGTCGCAGGATTCTGCTTAATTTCAAGGGGAGGGGCAATGCATTCCATTTCTTGATGGAGAATGGCAGGTTTTCAGTATGAGGGTCTGAAAATACTCCTGAGTCTATTTTCAGAAAATACTCCCTTCACAGGGACTTCCTCTCCTGACCTCTCCTCAATAACCGGCAAGACACTTTCAGAGGCTCAGCAGACATTGCTCCTCTCATCCCAACTATGGAAGCTTGGTCCTCAGTGGTGTGATGGGGAGAGAGTGTGAATGGCTGTTTACTGAGCATGTACGCCAGGCCCTACACTGGGCACTTCCATGCTTTATTACATTCCATCCATACCGTGATTCCACATGGTGGGCCATGCGGCTCCCTGTTCTGTGGGTGAGGAGACTGAGGCTGAGAGAGGTGAGGACTTACCCAGGCCACATGGAGTCATCAGTGAGGCTGGGACCTGAAGTTGGGTCTGTGTGACTCCAAAGGTCCAGCTATTGCCCTGCACCAGCTGTCCCAGGTTCAAGATAAGGAACAGGTGATAAGGTGAAGCAGTAAGAATATGGGCCTTAGATCAGAGCTACTTTGGTTCTCATTGAAGCTCCTTGACCTTGGGTGGGTCACTTCATCCCTCTTAGGCTCAGTTTTCATATCTGTCCAATGGGATAGCACAGACTTTACAAAACAAGTCAGTGAAATGCAATAATCTCTGTTACAAGTTTGGCAAAGCCTCTGGCATGTCATGCAGGGTACTCAGACCACCCAGCCCTCCCTAGAGTGGACCTGTTCATCTGTGGGCAGAGCTAAGCTGTCTGGAGCATAAGCCTTCTGCCATTCACCAAGGGGGAGCCCCGGGCTCCTGCTGGCTATTTTTAGGCCTGTGTGGGCAACCACAGAACCACATGTGGGGTTTACCACCGCCTGGCCAAGCCCAGAAGANTCTCTCCATGTGGCTTGGGCTTCCTCACAATATGGTTACTGGATCTCGGAGAGAGAGAAACAGTGACAGAGAAGCATTCAGACAGATGGGTGGAAGCTGAATTACTTTTGTAGATTTTAGCCTGGCAACTTATATAACATCATGTCTGCCATTCTCTTCACTGACACAGTCACAGGATTCTGCTTAATTTCAAGGGGAGGGGCAATGCATTCCATTTCTTGATGGAGAATGGCAGGTTTTCAGTATGAGGGTCTGAAAATACTCCTGAGTCTATTTTCAGAAAATACTCCCTTCACAGGGACTTCCTCTCCTGACCTCTCCTCAATAACCGGCAAGACACTTTCAGAGGCTCAGCAGACATTGCTCCTCTCATCCCAACTATGGAAGCTTGGTCCTCAGTGGTGTGATGGGGAGAGAGTGTGAATGGCTGTTTACTGAGCATGTACGCCAGGCCCTACACTGGGCACTTCCATGCTTTATTACATTCCATCCATACCGTGATTCCACATGGTGGGCCATGCGGCTCCCTGTTCTGTGGGTGAGGAGACTGAGGCTGAGAGAGGTGAGGACTTACCCAGGCCACATGGAGTCATCAGTGAGGCTGGGACCTGAAGTTGGGTCTGTGTGACTCCAAAGGTCCAGCTATTGCCCTGCACCAGCTGTCCCAGGTTCAAGATAAGGAACAGGTGATAAGGTGAAGCAGTAAGAATATGGGCCTTAGATCAGAGCTACTTTGGTTCTCATTGAAGCTCCTTGACCTTGGGTGGGTCACTTCATCCCTCTTAGGCTCAGTTTTCATATCTGTCCAATGGGATAGCACAGACTTTACAAAACAAGTCAGTGAAATGCAATAATCTCTGTTACAAGTTTGGCAAAGCCTCTGGCATGTCATGCAGGGTACTCAGACCACCCAGCCCTCCCTAGAGTGGACCTGTTCATCTGTGGGCAGAGCTAAGCTGTCTGGAGCATAAGCCTTCTGCCATTCACCAAGGGGGAGCCCCGGGCTCCTGCTGGCTATTTTTAGGCCTGTGTGGGCAACCACAGAACCACATGTGGGGTTTACCACCGCCTGGCCAAGCCCAGAAGAACAAGAAAACACTTCTGATGACAGAGGGTGAATATCTGAGGTCAGCAAGGACCTGAGAGCTTCCCAGCACTTCTGGGCTGACAATGGAATCAAGTCAGTCTCCCCAGGTCTCAGTTTCCTCATCTGTNTTGGAGAATCCCATGGATGGAGGAGCCTGGTGGGCTACAGTCCATGGGTTGCAAAGAGTTGGACACGACTAAGCGACTTCACTTTCACTTTCGAAGGGGATAGTTCATCTCTGCTCCACTCAGCATTACCTGGGATGGTTGGCAGTCTGCGAGCTGGAATCATTTGAAGAGTCATTCATGGGTAAGTCCAGTGGTTGAAGCTGGCCATTGGCCAAGAGATTAACTGAGTAGAGCACTGGTTAACCAGAACACTTAGAGTGGTCTCTCCATGTGGCTTGGGCTTCCTCACAATATGGTTACTGGATCTCGGAGAGAGAGAAACAGTGACAGAGAAGCATTCAGACAGATGGGTGGAAGCTGAATTACTTTTGTAGATTTTAGCCTGGCAACTTATATAACATCATGTCTGCCATTCTCTTCACTGACACAGTCGCAGGATTCTGCTTAATTTCAAGGGGAGGGGCAATGCATTCCATTTCTTGATGGAGAATGGCAGGTTTTCAGTATGAGGGTCTGAAAATACTCCTGAGTCTATTTTCAGAAAATACTCCCTTCACAGGGACTTCCTCTCCTGACCTCTCCTCAATAACCGGCAAGACACTTTCAGAGGCTCAGCAGACATTGCTCCTCTCATCCCAACTATGGAAGCTTGGTCCTCAGTGGTGTGATGGGGAGAGAGTGTGAATGGCTGTTTACTGAGCATGTACGCCAGGCCCTACACTGGGCACTTCCATGCTTTATTACATTCCATCCATACCGTGATTCCACATGGTGGGCCATGCGGCTCCCTGTTCTGTGGGTGAGGAGACTGAGGCTGAGAGAGGTGAGGACTTACCCAGGCCACATGGAGTCATCAGTGAGGCTGGGACCTGAAGTTGGGTCTGTGTGACTCCAAAGGTCCAGCTATTGCCCTGCACCAGCTGTCCCAGGTTCAAGATAAGGAACAGGTGATAAGGTGAAGCAGTAAGAATATGGGCCTTAGATCAGAGCTACTTTGGTTCTCATTGAAGCTTCTTGACCTTGGGTGGGTCACTTCATCCCTCTTAGGCTCAGTTTTCATATCTGTCCAATGGGATAGCACAGACTTTACAAAACAAGTCAGTGAAATGCAATAATCTCTGTTACAAGTTTGGCAAAGCCTCTGGCATGTCATGCAGGGTACTCAGACCACCCAGCCCTCCCTAGAGTGGACCTGTTCATCTGTGGGCAGAGCTAAGCTGTCTGGAGCATAAGCCTTCTGCCATTCACCAAGGGGGAGCCCCGGGCTCCTGCTGGCTATTTTTAGGCCTGTGTGGGCAACCACAGAACCACATGTGGGGTTTACCACCGCCTGGCCAAGCCCAGAAGAACAAGAAAACACTTCTGATGACAGAGGGTGAATATCTGAGGTCAGCAAGGACCTGAGAGCTTCCCAGCACTTCTGGGCTGACAATGGAATCAAGTCAGTCTCCCCAGGTCTCAGTTTCCTCATCTGTGAAATGAGGATAGCCATAAACATGGGAGCCCACATTTCTGCACTGCTTACTAAGTGCGAAATACGGATCTCACATGGTTCTCGCTACAAGGGGGTCTGGGTCACAGAAATTGCTTGGACAGAAGAGGGGCCAGAGTAGAACTAGGGCTTTTTACCGCTCTGCTCCCAGCCTCCTCAAACAGCTGGAAGAAGTTCAGGAGGATTAGCTGAGATCATGGATATCAGTATGTTTTTTAAACTGTAAACTAGACTCTAAAGTGTAAACCAACAGGCCCAGAGACAGCCTAGGCTCAGTTCCGTGGAGACCCCTTCCCAGCCCTCCCCAACTCCAGCCTTCAGCCACAGCACTCCCACTTCCTCATCTATTTTCCACGCATGGGGATCCTTGTAAGATTTTATTTCCCCCTATGAAACTCCAGTACTTTGGCCACCTCATGCAAAGAGTTGACTCATTGGAAAAGACTCTGATGCTGGGAGGGACTAGGGGCAGGAGGAGAAGGGGACGACAGAGGATGAGATGGCTGGATGGCATCACTGACTCGATGGACGTGAGTCTGAGTGAACTCCGGGAGTTGGTGATGGACAGGGAGGCCTGGCGTGCTGCGATTCACAGGGTCAGAAAGAGGTGGACAGTTCAGACTGAGCGACTGAACTGAACTGAACTGAATGACCCCTAAAATTTTTGAAAGCCACTGAGGGGTGAACTGCCACAGGAGGTGGCAGTGATGCTCCCCAGGGCTCAGAGTGAGGGCTGAGGTCCCAGGTGTCCCTGCCATTCGCCAACCTGACCCACAGCTGTGGCCCTGGGGGCCATCTCCCAGCTTAGAGGAGCTCAAGGCTCAGGTTCATGCCTCTTCCTCATTCACATAGGACCTCTGGTGGTCTCACTTTTCAGGTTCAGGAAACATTGCTCCTGGAAGAGTGANTGGAAAAGACTCTGATGCTGGGAGGGACTAGGGGCAGGAGGAGAAGGGGACGACAGAGGATGAGATGGCTGGATGGCATCACTGACTCGATGGACATGAGTCTGAGTGAACTCCGGGAGTTGGTGATGGACAGGGAGGCCTGGCGTGCTGCGATTCACAGGGTCAGAAAGAGGTGGACATGACTGAGCGACTGAACTGAACTGAACTGAATGACCTCTAAAAATTTTTGAAAGCCACTGAGGGGTGAACTGCCACAGGAGGTGGCAGTGACGCTCCCCAGGGCTCAGAGTGAGGGCTGAGGTCCCACGTGTCCCTGCCATTCGCCAACCTGACCCACAGCTGTGGCCCTGGGGGCCATCTCCCAGCTTAGAGGAGCTCAAGGCTCGGGTCCATGCCTCTTCCTCATTCACATAGGACCTCTGGTGGTCTCACTTTTCAGGTTCAGGAAACATTGCTCCTGGAAGAGTGACCCGCCATGTTTAGAGCTCAGAAGCTCTGTATTTCCCAGGAGGAAACAAAGGGCAGTGAGGCTATGTCCATGTGTGCACACACCTGCACTCACACACACCACACGCACCGCGCAAGCCCGCTTCATGCACAAATTCACCAGTGCCCACACATTTTTAGATCTTCACACACACGTGTTCACACAGGCACACACAAGACACCTATTCCCACAGGCACGCATATGTGGGAATCACACTTATCCATAGCCCTACATTAAGATGTACCTACAGAGTACACACACACCTTACCCAAAACACACATGCATGTCTCATACACCCACATGGATTAACACAAGTGGCAGACTTATGCAAAAAGCACACACACACCCAGTCATCATACACTTCCATGGACAGACAAGTACCAGACTCAGTATACTCACACTGTGAAAGCTAGTATTTGAATGAATGCTCCCACAAACACACAGAGACTCATCCAAACCTGGGTGAGTATATACATTTCATTGACACATATGCATACACAGAAATAAACACAGATTATACGAGCATCAGTATACACAGAACAAAACCGCACACCACAGCCATCCACATGTGCATGTGCAAACACAAACATACACCCTTGTACACACACACACACACACAAGCTCACCAGTGTCACACACCAGGGTACGTACACACTGCCTTGTCTGGCTCCCTTGATGCTGAGTGAGTCTGCAAAGGTACAGAGACGTAAGCACCTAGTTCCACTTCACCTGAAAACCCCCAGCCCCTGGGTGTGTGGGAGGGTGAACCAGACGCCCTCCCTGGAGGGGGCACAGTGGAAAGTATGACCCAAGGTGACTTTTGCAAAGAGCAAGAATGAGGGTTTTTTCCACCCTGTTACCTCACTGTGCTGGGAGTGACCAGGGACACCATTGCTAACCCCCTCCAAGGAGCCCCTCAACCCTTGAGGACAGCCAGATCCAACCTCAGAACTCCATTTCCTTAGTTAACTCAACCCTTAACTCACCAACACCTGCCCCCCCGCACCCCGTGTGCTAGGTGCTGGGCCGGTGGTTGGAGGCAGAGAGAGGACAGCTGGACTGGGCCCTGCCTGGGGGGCTCACAGTCGGGAGGTGGGGTGATAGGTGGAATCAGTGGGAGGCTCAAGATCAAGTCCCTTGAAGTGTATTCACTTAATGATCCATTTGCCAAGGGATCAACCTTACAGAAGACTGATTTGCTGAACATACCAAGTTATCAATCTGTTAGTTTCGGGGCTCTTTTTTTTTCAGTTCAGATGTACACAGCAATTTTATGGGAAGGATTAGAATTTGCTTTTTATCTTGTCTTTATGACAGACTTTTAAAGAATGTCCAGATGGTCAAAAGCTTAAGGTTGGGAGTGGTGCAGTTTAATAAACACACTTAATATTTGTAACCAGAGAAAGACTTTCTGGGGACATCCATCAGGAGCAGGACATTCTGGGAGTTCTGTAGCATGACATGACAGGCTGTCTGGGACCAACTGACCCTGTTGGTGTCATGTAACCTATACCTGTGTTCTCTGACTTGCCCTGTGATCTTGGTCATGTCCCTTCTCCTCTTTGGGCCTCTGCCTCTTCACATACAAAGAACTCATCATTAGGGCCCTGCTGATATTTAATGAGACCCTGGAGCCTCCTGTGACCCCCCTCATTGCCCACCATGGCCAGGGTTAGGGCTGTGGGCAGCAGACAAGATGCTGACTCTGTTGGGGGTAGCCCAGCCCTGCTTGGAAAGCAAAATTGTAATGGTCAGTACTCACCTATGTTGTATCATGTCTCTGTCTGAAGCATGACTGACATTTCTGTGTCCGGTCCCCAGGTCCAGGCAGAGGGGCCTAGCATGCCAGGGTGGGGGTGAGTTGGGGCACATGGGGCTGCCGAAGGTGGAGCCCAACTCACTTTCCTTTCCTGGTAACACGCTCGCTAACCTCATTTCCTTTTTCTGAAGGGAAATGCCATTGACATCACACAACTGGATTTTCAGCAAAGCAAGATGAGACCTCATGAACTCATTACAGGCAAGGATGCACGCACAGGCCAAGGGGAATTGGAGAACCTCTGCTCTGAGGCTTCAGAGGTGGGGACCCCTGGGCCAGAAAGGGGTAGAGATATGCCCTGAGGTCCACAGCCACACAGCAGAACTAGGGCCAGAACCCAGGTCCCTGCCTCTCAGCCAGGGCTCTAGATGGGGGCACCTAAACTGCTCCCCACATTCCCCTATTTTAATAATAGCACCAACATCCACTAAGTTGCCCGAGCCAGAAACTGCTCAAGTACCTCCTCCCTGTAGCCACGCAGCTGCTCCAACCTGTCCTCGGGCCACCCCAGCTCAGGCCTCCTGGAGTCTCTCTAGGACCCCTGCCCAGCCTCTGCTCCAATCTCCCCACACCCATTCAGGCTCCTTCCCCTAGTCTGTCCAATTGCTTGGGTGACATGGCTGAAACACAGCCCATGATGTTACTCACCAGCATAAACCCTTCCTGGGCCTCCTGGCTGGGCCTTCAAGGGCCTCCATGGCTTTACAGGGGATCTTCAAGGCCCTCCCCATATCTCTGTCTTAGCCACTCTCCTTCTGTCCCAGATTAGGGAACCCTCTTGCCCAGGCTCATGCTGTTCCCTCTATGGGAGCCCCTCCCTCTGCATGCCCATTCCTGCTTGTTCACTGCAGAGGGAGGTGCAGTGCTCCGGTATCTGCCCCCGCCATTGCCTCAGAGGAAACTGACCTCCTTGGCTGATGTCTCTGAATCTTCCTCCCCACCTCCGTGAGAGTTGCAAAGACATTTTATTGTGGAAAATTTTAGGCATACCCCAAAATAGAACAGTACAAAGAATCCTGTGTACAAGGCCACTCTTGGCTTCATTTCTACCCCCCAACTCCTCCCTCGCTGGATTTATTATTTGGAGCAAATCCAAAATATCAAATTATTTTATCCCTAAATATTGCAGTATGTATTTCTAAATTATAATTGCATGACCAGAATACCATTATCATACATATATTTTAATAATATTTAAAAATGATTATCAAATATCCAGTCAGGTTTAAATTTTCCCAATTGTTTCATAAATGGTCTTTTAAAATTGATTTGCTCTAGACTAGGATCCAACAAGGTCCATACACATCACTTGTTTGTTGGGCCTTTTGTGTTCCTTCAGTCTGTAGGTTTCTCCATCTTCTGTTATTTTTTCCCTCGTTTGTGGAATAAACCATGTTGTTTGTCACATTCTGGAGCTTTCCTGCTGCATCCCCCATGGTGTTGTTTAACATATTCTTCAGTCCCCTGCCTTTTCTATAAATGGACAGATCTAAAGACTTAATTACATTCATATTCAAAGTGTTAGAAAGAATTCTTCATAGGAGGTGTGTACAGTAGCCTCCCTTTATCCACGGGGAGTATGTTCCAAGACCCCTGGTGGATGCCTGAAACTTCAGATAGTACCAAACCCTATACATACTATATGTTTTCCTATACCTATGATAAATTTTAATGTATAATATAAATTAGGCACAGAAAGAGAATATCTGAAGTGCCAGCATCACTACTCTTGCACTTTGGGGCCATTATTAAGTAAAATCAGAATCACTTGGCCATAAACACCGCCTTACTTGTGACAGTCGATCTGATAACACAGGTGGCTGCTCAGTGACAAGTGGACTGTATGATTCACATCCGGGCAAAACAGAAAGGGATGATGTGAGCTTTCATCATGCTACTTCGAACAGTGCACAGTTTAAAGCTTATGAATTATTTCTGGAATTTTCCATTTAATATTTTTGGACCACAGTCGACAGCAGGTATC
Organism: Raphicerus campestris; assembly: GCA_006410735.1. Taxonomy (NCBI): domain Eukaryota; kingdom Metazoa; phylum Chordata; class Mammalia; order Artiodactyla; family Bovidae; genus Raphicerus; species Raphicerus campestris. Next base: position 22,904 of record SJYW01006183.1, on the reverse strand, counting down.
GGAAACTGTGGAAAGTGAAATCATGCATAAGAGGGGAGACTACCGGGCTTTCCTCAAAAGGCACGTAATATTTCATTATCTATCTTTTCTTTGGGGGGCTTCTAAAAGACTTTGAGGGGCTTCCCTCGTAGCTCAGTTGGTAAAGAATCCTCCTACAATGCAGGAGACCCGGGTTCAATTCCTGGATTGAGAAGATCTCGTGGAGAAGGAAATGGCAACCCACTCTAGTATTCTTGCCTGGAGAATCCCATGGACTGTAGCCTGCCAGGCTCCCCTGTCCATGGAATTGCAAGAGTCAGACACGACTTAGTGATCAAATCAGCATCAAAAGACTTTGAAGATCATTGCCTAGATCCACTGCTTTATCAGAGATTTTCAAAACAATATTTTACTTTCTTCTTCATTTATTAACTGGAATATTTCTATAGAGAGAAACTTCTGTCATCAACTCTGGTTTCTCTGAGGTACAATCTATTCATGAACTGTAAGAAAAATGCCTGATGTTTTCCTCTTATTTATCAGCTTTCAGAATAAGGAGTTGAGTCTCTAATATTCTCTACAGGTGACCAACAGGATTTTGTTTGTTTGGGGTTTTTGTATCATTCCTATCTTATAGTTTTAGTGCATTTGATATGTTTTACTCTATTATAGTTATTATCAAATCATCCCATTTTTGGCCAATAGGGATCTTTTTAATTGACTTCTGAGTCCTTTTGATCTGAATCCTAAGCAATGTTTAGTAGCTTCTTGACTTTCTGGTATGACAAGATGTCCAGATTTGTCTTGTGCATTTTTGGCCCAGATCTGGAATCAGTTATCCATCCAAGAAGTTCTGGCTTCTTAAATGAGAAGTGACGTGAGAGACCACAAACCTGGATGCGAGGAGTGCTCAGTGCCATTTGGCTGTCATTATGTCTAGGTTATTTCAGGGTGCAGAGCTGGGAAATACTTTCGGCTTAACAAAATTCACACCAAGAGTTCATATTGATATTTTAAATAAAACCTAAGACTTTAAAATCCTGAAAGATGATGCTGTGAAAGTGCTGCACTCAATATGCCAGCAAATTTGGAAACCACAGCAGTGCCCACGGGACAGGAGACAGTCTTTTTTCATTCTAATCCCAAAGAAAGGCAGTGACAAATAATGTTCAAGAAGAAGCACATATGTAATTTTTCTGGAAATTACCAAATTCCCTCCATAGAGAGCTTGCCCCTTTTTGTATACCTACCACATACAGTATGAGAGAATGTCATTACCCACAGTCTTGCCAAAAGTGTATGTTATCAAACTTCTGAGGCTTTGCCAATCTGATAAACATAACCCTTGGCTTAATTTTAATTTATATTTCTCTGATTATGAACAAGGTTAAATATCTTTTCACATATCTATGTTCTGATTCAATTTTGGGTCCTTAGTACCCAGCTGGCACAGGTGAGGCCTTTTGGAGAGATTCCTAGAATGAAAAAAGGAAGGAACAGGTGAACAAACAGATGAAGCCAAATCATAAAGGGTGGTTGACTTGCCCAAAGTCATGTGTCTGATTATCACCAAAGTTAGAACTAGAACTGATCTTTTTTCCTTGTCTAATTTGTTTTTCTGACTATAAAATGAATAAAAGTTTATAGTAGTTTTCTGACTATAAAATGAGTATGAGTTTACAGTAGAAAGTTTGGAAAGCACAGGAAAGTATCAGTTCAGTTCAGTTGCTCAGTTGAGTCCAACTCTTTGCGACCCCATGGAATGCAGCATGCCAGGCTTCCCTGTCCATCACCAACTCCCAGATCTTACTCGAACTCATGTCCATTGAGTCGGTGATGCCATCCAACCATCTCATCCTCTGTTGTCCCCTTCTCCTCCTGCCTTCAATCTTTCCCAGCATCAGGGTCTTTTCCAATGAGTCAGTTCTTCGCATCAGGTGGCCAGAGTATTGGAGTTTCAGCTTCAGCATCAGTTCTTCCAGTGAATATTCAGGACTGATTTCCTTTAGGATGGACTGGTTGCATCTCCTTGCTGTCGAAGGGACTCTCAAGAGTCTTCTCCAACACCATAGTTCAAAAGCATCAATTCTTTGGCACTCAGCTTTCTTTATAGTCCAACTCTCACATCCATACATGACTACTGGAAAAACCATAGCTTTGACTAGGCAGACCTTTGTTGTCAGGAAAGTATAAGCCAAGGAAAATTTTAATCTTTCTACCTCAAGTCAACCACTTTTAGTGTTCAGTCTATTTCCTCCCGGTCTTTATATATTTTTTTCCAGTTATGGTCATACTACATATATGGTTTTATATTCTGTTCTTTTTCACTTAACACTTTTCCATGTTAATAACAACTCTTTGCAAACATAATAATGAGGTACAGTATTTCACCATCAGAGCATATGTTTAACCTTTCAATTATTGCTAGACTTCTAGATTGTTTCCAGATTTTCGCTATTATAAATTCTCCCATGTCCATCTTTTTTCACATTCTGAAATTTTCTCCCTTAGGATTTGATTCCTGGAAATGGAGCTCCTAGAATCCCAGCACTGAGTTCCAAGTTCAGGGATTTTTTGGCTATGCTCAGAGGACACTGTCTGCTAAGCTTTGCCCCTGTGACTTCCTATAGCCCCAGGCTAGTGTCTAATGTCTGTGCTCTGGAGCAGAGACATACTCACACCCAAGTCAGTTCTGAGGAGGGGCCAAGATGGGAAGGACGGAGCCCACTCAGGAGGAGGAATCAGAATCTCCTGCCATTCGCCCTTGAGCTCCTTGCCTTCCCAGGACGATTGACAGATTACTGGAACCAACAGGATGAAACTGCACATGGGCAAGTTCGAGCCTGATGGAGAGTACAAGGCAAGGTCAAATCTGGTGAAGAGGGCAGGCAGACAGGGACACTGAGCAGATGCAGCCTCTGCTTTGGAAGCACTCACCATCCAGGGAGCAGACATCTGGGGTCCGAGCCTCCCACCCTGAGAAGAGCTCTGTGATAGACTCTAATACAGTACTGTTCCCTACAGAGGGATGTGGGAGAGCTGCCTGGAGGAGGCATCAGTCAAGTTTCGTAGTGGGGAGTATAGATCTTACCTGGAAGATGAGGTTGGGCAGTGACCAGTCTTGAGGGGATCTGTAAACCAGATTGCAGATTCTGGGTCACACGGCCTATGCAGTGAAGCGGGGAGATGAGAATCAGGTCTGTGTTAAGGACAATCCCTCTGGCTGCTGTGTGGATGGTAGAATTGTAGATGGGAACGGGACAGACTTAGAGTGAGACCAACACCCAGGCAAGATATTGGGAAGCCCAAATCAGAGCAGCGGTCACAGGGACAGAAAAGGAGCACTGGGATAAGTGACGCCAGCTCTACCGTCAATATTCAAAAAAGAAAAAGTTATGTCAAATTATGACGTTCCTATAGCCTATGGGAAAGGGTCTTGGACTGGTAGTCAAAGGACCTGGGCTCTAGTCCCGGATCCATATGATCTGGAGCAAGTTTCTCACCTCCATCTGGGCCCCAATTTCTACTTTTGTACATCAAAGAGCTTGTACCAGGTCGTTTCCAGGGGCTCTTATATTCTGAAAATTCTTTGATCCTAAGTTGGGAAGAGGCCGAGGTCCCTGGAGGGGAGAGGAGAGAGAAAAACAGAGGCTGAGCAGAAAGAGCAGCCAGGGCTGGGGTCTCGGGGCCTAGGCTCACAGTCTCTCCGCTCCCATCAATCTTGCAGCATTCATGTCGGTGGGGTGGCTGGGCCGAGGCCAGAGGCCAGCTGCGGGGAGGGAGGAATTGTCTCTGGCTCGAGGAACAGAGAGGAAAGAATGCAGAGCTTCCAAAAAGCTGTGAACAAGTCATCAGCTCTGGCTGGGTGCCCAGAGGTTTTGCAACCATCCTCACAACCGTCCAAAGGCTTGAATAACATGAGGGACCCAACACGGGAAGGCAGCTCATTCTCCTGCTGTGCACCAGAGCCTGCTCGATAACAAGGGGCACTGAAGATGCCTTTGGCTGCAAGTAAGAGAAAACCTTGTCTCTAGTGTGTAAATATAACAAGGAAATGTATCACCTCTCACCACTACAAGCCCTCAGTGGGTGGTTCTGGCTCCAGCAGCAGTTCCTTGTATAATCAAGAACATAAGCTTTTCTATTTCTTTCTTGTCCTTGGCTGGTTCCCTTTGTGGCCCCATGACAGCTATCAATGACAACAGAGGCTACACATTTCCGTGTGAAATGTCCAGCAGGGAAGTGCAAGAGAGGACTTCTCTCCCAACTCTGGACTCAAGTCCTTTCCTTTGGTTTGAATAGGACAACTTGGGTCATGTTTCCAGTTGGTGATAGTCTCTCAGGGAATGCCTGTGCTGGTTGGTTTAGATCAATTGGCTTAGATTAATTGGGCTTCCTATGTGGCACTAGTGGTAAAGAACCTGCCTGCCAATGCGGGAGACATAAGAGATGCAGATTTGATCCCTGGGTTAGAAAGATCCCCTGGAGGAGGACGCAGTAACCCATTCCAGTGTTCTTGCCTGGAGAATTTCATGGACAGAGGTGCCTGGCGGGCTATGGTCCCTAGAGTGACAAAGAGTTGAACACGGCTGAAGTGACTAAGCCAGCGCAGTGTTACACTTGCGGGTTGAGAGGCTGAGCAGAATGGAAGTCCTGTAAGTAAGGCAGGCAGACTGCAGTAGAGGCTGGATGGGCAACCAACACGTCTACAAGATGATAAGCCTCTATCCTCCCTTGGCTCACCCAACCCCCATTCAGCCTTGGGGGTCAGCAGCATGGGCATCCTCTCCAGGTGGCCGCTGAGGTAACTGAGGCAGAGGGTAGGTGGGGTGCCTTGTTTGTGTCACACAAGTGGGCAAGTGGCAGAGGCTGAACTGAGAAAAATACACAGCAAACAAACAGAGCAGACCTCCAGCTGCGAGCCTGAGTCACGCTCCTCTGGGTATCCACAGCGCCTGTCCCCAGTGGCTCAGGCTCAGAGCCTGTCGTGCGGTGTGGAAGGCCACCTTCCTCTCCAGCCTGAGTATGCATTCCCTCATGACCCAAGGCTTCCCAAGGGCTCTGGGACCCAAGGCCAGGGCTGGGGGTTCGAATCCTGACTTGGAGCTTCTGTGTCTTCCTCTGTGAGATGGGAGGGCTAACCCCACCTTCTCTTCTTGGCATAATTGTTGAGAGAATGCAATGAAATGAGGAGATGGTGTTTTCCTAATCGTGAAGTGCATCTGAACTATCATGCCTCCCCTCTCCTGGTGGGAAGTGGTCATTCCATGGGCCTGGTCTGTTCTAATAGGCAACAGGAAACAGGCGGCGAGAGGGATTGCCAATGAGATTGCCAGACATGGATCCATTTGGTGAAATGTGTAGTTCAATTCATCACTCGATAGATGAGGAAACCTGTTCAGAGAGGGGCAGTAACTGCCCAAGGTCACAGAGGTCTAGAACCCAGACCCTGGCTCTCAGCCCTGTTCTCCTGCACCAAATCACACAGGTCAGGTGAGGTCTGCTGCCCAGCCTGAGGTGGTGGTGATACAGCTGCAGTGTGGTCCGTGCCTGCCAGCACGTCTCCAGGTTTCTCAGGGGCCATTCTTCAGGGGTTCACTGAGGCGAGGCCACACTTCCCCTCTGGTGGCTTCCTGTTTTGGCCAAACAATGACTCTTGCTGGGACCTAGTGCCAGCTGGCTGCAGCTGTTGCCAAGGCGTTGACTTCTTGCATGCAGAGAGGTGTGATCCTGTCCACCCCCAACTGCGGCAGCCAGGAACCCCACACTCACACATGGTCTTTGGGGCCCCACTGAACTCAGCAATCCCTTCACATACCGATCACATGGACTTCTCTGGTGGCTCAGGTGGTAAAGAATCTGCGTGCAATGCAGGAGACCCGGGTTCGATCCCTGGTTTGGGAAGATTCCCTGGAGGAGGGCATGGCAACCCATTCCAGTATTCTTGCCTGGAGAGTCCCCATGAGCACCTTGTGTGACAGGTTCCAGCTGGGTATCCAGAACACAGTGGTACATCAGAGGAGAAGATAACCTTTCTACAAACCTTTACCCTCTGCCCATGAGGAAGACATTGTGTGAGGTACCAGTGATGCAGTTATGAACAAGAGACACCCTATAATCTCGATGACTGAGGCATCTATTTGTCCTCCCAGGCCCTTGCAAGAGCTCTGAGTCAGTTGTCAGTCATTTACACACTCATGTGAATTAGTGCCCACAGCTTCCTCCTGAGGGAAAATCTCAGAGGACATGGGAAGGTGTACCAAGGGTATGAGCTAAAATAATAAAGATGCACTGTTTATGGTGACTATTTTAGTAGATGAGAAAAGTCAAGATTCAGACATGTCAAGGGACTTTCTTAAGGTAGGGGATGGAGCCATGGCCTTGACCCAAGTCTTCAGACCCCAAGCCTTGCACAGCAAGATGCTTCAAAGAACGTCTAGTCTAACGTGGAGATAAACAGGATTGGAGGTGCAGTGGGAGTGCCTGTGTGTATATGGAGTGGGGAGCTTTTTGCTGAGTAGAACTGTGGGAGAGATTGGACCATGGAAAGGAAACATTGAGTGCTCTCTATGTGGCAGGCATCTCACCAGTTTTCTCTCTACGGATGAGGAAAATGAAGAGGTGAAAAGCCTCCTTGAACATCTGGAAAGCAGAGCAGCTGGCACTTTCACCAGAATCCATGCTGCACTGGGCACTCTCCAAACGCCCCAGCTCTGTCCTCCATTCTGCTCTGTGTCTCGGGGGGCTGACTTCTGTGGAGGCTTCACCCTTCTGTTAGGTTCAGCCAAGAAGAAGCTATGGCGGGAGGCCAGGGAGGGAGGAGGGAGAGGGCACAGCGTTCCATCTCTCTGCTCCTCCTGCCTGGCCACNGGGGCAGTAACTGCCCAAGGTCACAGAGGTCTAGAACCCAGACCCTGGCTCTCAGCCCTGTTCTCCTGCACCAAATCACACAGGTCAGGTGAGGTCTGCTGCCCAGCCTGAGGTGGTGGTGATACAGCTGCAGTGTGGTCCGTGCCTGCCAGCACGTCTCCAGGTTTCTCAGGGGCCATTCTTCAGGGGTTCACTGAGGCGAGGCCACACTTCCCCTCTGGTGGCTTCCTGTTTTGGCCAAACAATGACTCTTGCTGGGACCTAGTGCCAGCTGGCTGCAGCTGTTGCCAAGGCGTTGACTTCTTGCATGCAGAGAGGTGTGATCCTGTCCACCCCCAACTGCGGCAGCCAGGAACCCCACACTCACACATGGTCTTTGGGGCCCCACTGAACTCAGCAATCCCTTCACATACCGATCACATGGACTTCTCTGGTGGCTCAGGTGGTAAAGAATCTGCGTGCAATGCAGGAGACCCGGGTTCGATCCCTGGTTTGGGAAGATTCCCTGGAGGAGGGCATGGCAACCCATTCCAGTATTCTTGCCTGGAGAGTCCCCATGAGCACCTTGTGTGACAGGTTCCAGCTGGGTATCCAGAACACAGTGGTACATCAGAGGAGAAGATAACCTTTCTACAAACCTTTACCCTCTGCCCATGAGGAAGACATTGTGTGAGGTACCAGTGATGCAGTTATGAACAAGAGACACCCTATAATCTCGATGACTGAGGCATCTATTTGTCCTCCCAGGCCCTTGCAAGAGCTCTGAGTCAGTTGTCAGTCATTTACACACTCATGTGAATTAGTGCCCACAGCTTCCTCCTGAGGGAAAATCTCAGAGGACATGGGAAGGTGTACCAAGGGTATGAGCTAAAATAATAAAGATGCACTGTTTATGGTGACTATTTTAGTAGATGAGAAAAGTCAAGATTCAGACATGTCAAGGGACTTTCTTAAGGTAGGGGATGGAGCCATGGCCTTGACCCAAGTCTTCAGACCCCAAGCCTTGCACAGCAAGATGCTTCAAAGAACGTCTAGTCTAACGTGGAGATAAACAGGATTGGAGGTGCAGTGGGAGTGCCTGTGTGTATATGGAGTGGGGAGCTTTTTGCTGAGTAGAACTGTGGGAGAGATTGGACCATGGAAAGGAAACATTGAGTGCTCTCTATGTGGCAGGCATCTCACCAGTTTTCTCTCTACGGATGAGGAAAATGAAGAGGTGAAAAGCCTCCTTGAACATCTGGAAAGCAGAGCAGCTGGCACTTTCACCAGAATCCATGCTGCACTGGGCACTCTCCAAACGCCCCAGCTCTGTCCTCCATTCTGCTCTGTGTCTCGGGGGGCTGACTTCTGTGGAGGCTTCACCCTTCTGTTAGGTTCAGCCAAGAAGAAGCTATGGCGGGAGGCCAGGGAGGGAGGAGGGAGAGGGCACAGCGTTCCATCTCTCTGCTCCTCCTGCCTGGCCACGGTGCAGGCTCTGCTGGCTCTGGGAACACCATTGCTGCAAGTGGGGAACTGCTTCCCACCCCTCCGTTGCTGGTCTGGATGTCGCTCCTCACACTCTGTTGGTTCCCTTCATCTGCCCATCATGTCATTCATCTCTCTTCAGCCCTTCACCTTGAACGGCCCAATCTCCTCCTGGGATCCCAGCTGAGACCGAGCTGGACCTTCTCCTGCCTTACTACCGTGTTCCCCATCTCCACTGGGACGCTCCCCACAGCCCCAGCCCCACCCACCTGAGACAGGAATGCGACTTGGCAAAGTCTGCCTCCCCGTTGAGTCTCTTTCCTCCTCGTTGAGTCTCCAGCACCTCTGCCTTTCTGGGCTGATGCTGCTGTGGAAACAATGAAACGGGTTTCCAGGGGCTGGGACTGAGTTCCTCCGGAGCCCTCATCTCCTGGAACATGCTGGGTCTCCTGGGCTTCCACCTAGAAGAAGCAGAGTGTCCAAAGGTTGGGGGTGGGGTCTGAAACTAGGTTGTCTCCTCCTCCCACCAGCTGGGGGACACAAGGAAGAAGAAGCGGNCTCCTCCTGAGAGCCAAAGCGGCAGATCAGGTCCTGGGTGGCATCCACGTCCACACGGCCCTGGTGCAGCTGGGCCGCCAGCCAGCCATTGCCGCAGCAACTGAGGGGGTTCCCCTGCAGGTAGAGGCGCCGAAGGCTGTTTTCCAGGCCGCCCATGGCACTGCCTGGAAGGAGGCTGAAGCTGTTGTTCCTCAGGTCCAGCACCTCCAGGGACACAGCCTGTGTCCAGGCAGGCAGGCGGCTCAGGCGGTTCTCGGCCAGATTGAGCTGCTTGAGGCAGCTGAAGCAGGGCAGGTCCACCTGCAGGATGGCCAACCCATTGCCCTGCAGGGCCAGGACCTCCAAGGAGCCCTCCAGGCCCGCCAAGGCCCCTGGGGCCACATCCAGCCCAGGGTTAGAGGAGAGGTCCAGCTCGGCCAGTGGCGTGTGGAGGAAGGCACCTGCCCGCAGTATCTCCATCTCATTGTCCGCCAGGTTCAGGACACGGAGGGAGGAAATGCCAGAGAACGCCACGCAGCCCGAGGGTCCAGGCTCAGCTGGGCCCCCGCAGGGGCTGAGCCGGTTCCCCTGCAGGTTAAGCCTCTGCAGACTGGTCAGGCTGGTGAAGGTGTACGGGGGCAGGTCCCACAGGGCATTGTCCTGTAAGAGCAGCGTCCTCAGGGACCCCAGGGCCCTGGAGCCCAGCTCCAGTGTCTCCAGCGCATTGTGGCTGATGTCCAGGAGCGTCAGGCAGGGCAGGGAGCCGGGCCAGGCCTCAAAGGCCCGCAAGCAGTTCCAGCTGAGGTTCAGGGAGTGCAGGGAGGTCAGGGGCTCAAGAAAGCCCTCCGGGATGAGCTCAATCTCATTGTAGCTCAAATCCAGATTCAAGAGCTGGGAGAGGGTTTGGGTGCTGGCATTGCGGCTGGGGTTGGAGAGGGGCAAGGATGACCAGCCCTCTGAAGGCGCATGGAGGCCCTCGCCTCCACCCTGGGGTGGCTCCACAGGGAGCCGGATGAGGTTGTTGGACACGTTCAGGTAAATGAGTCTCGGGAGTGCGCTCAGGTCGGGAAAGTGGAGCAGTTTGTTCTCCCGCAGGTCGAGCCAGGCGAGCTGGTACTCGGCCTGCGGCTCTGGGGCTGTCTGAAAAGCCTCGATACTATTGCAGCTCAGATCCAGGACACGCAGCTGCTGGAGGCTGAAATCTGAGATGCAGGTGAGGGAGTTCCTGGAGAGGTTGAGGTGCACAAGGCGGGGCAAGGCCTCAAAGGCACCGTCCTCGATGTCCATCAGCACGTTGCTGTGAAGGTCCAGCCGCTCCAGTGCAGGTGTGCCCAAGAAGGTACGGCGGCCCAGGCGCGTCAGGCTGTTCTCCGCCAGTGAGAGTGTGCGCAGGGCGGGTGCCTCCCCCAGCAGCTGCTCGGCCAGGCCGCTGTACAGGCTGTTCCCCGACAGGTCCAGGGACGTCAGGTGCGGCAGGGGGCCCAGTCCCCCAGTATTCAGCACCGTGCCCACCGCCAGGCGGTTGTGAGCCAGGTTGAGGTGCTCCAGGTGGGGCAGAGCCTGGAAGACCCCTGGCTGGAGGAAGCTGATCTCGTTGGCGCTCAGGTCCAGGTGACGAAGTGCCGTGTAGAGGCCCAGGGGCAAGGCCAGGATGCTCCGCAGCTGGTTCCCAGATAAGTTGAGGGCCTCGATGTCCCGTGAGAGCACCGAAGGGATCTGGAGCAGGCCACGGCCCTGGCACCAGACCTCCTTGTCCACCTGGGGAGG
>SJYW01006183.1:0-12149 GCA_006410735.1 Raphicerus campestris | reverse complement strand
CTGGGGAAGGTGGGAGGGTGGGAGGGCAGGGAGAGCAGTGGGTATTAGTGCATGCGGTAGGAGGTAGAACCTGACACTCACCTCTAAGAAGGATGACTTGAGCCCCCACCAGACTTAGCTAGGCCTCTCTTCTGTCCTCCCAGCATGATTCAGCCTAATCCCCCTAGGTCTGCGTGATCCCTACCCTGCTCCCTGCCGCTGTTTTTGGTACGCAGTACAGCAGGGCTGGCATCAGGGAGGGACTCAAGGAAGCTTTGATGGGTAGACCATACAGATGATAGGCAAAAGGAAAAATGTACGAACAAAAAAATTCTGTACTGATTATTGTCCTGTTTTACAGGAAACTAAGCCATGTATCATTTAGAGTGAGCCAGAGCCAGTGAGGAGCAGGGCCACGCTGGGACCCAGGCCTCCTCGTTCCACATCCCAAGTTCCTTCTATGGACTCAGAGAGTTAAACTTACCCAGCTGATGTTAGATTAGAAACCACTTTGGGAGAAATGTTTCCAAAAAGGAAAAATGCTCTTTCCACTCTAGTCGTCTGTTTTAATTCTGGTCTTGCACCCTCAGATCTCATTCAAACCCTCACTCCATGGGGCACAGCTCTGGTTTCAGAGCCTGCCTTCCTTGCTGACACTCCCTAGATGTGACCTCTTTCCTGCCCCATCTACCCCACCCCACCCTTACCCCATCAGTGGCTTCAGTTCTCATGGTCCAGTCCAGAGGGGCCCCCAGAGACGGGGTTGGGGCAGGGGAAAAGATGACCAGAGTCCCAACCCATATTCTTTGTTGACAAGAGCTGATTTTGCTGTGTGAGCTCCATCTGGTTCTGATCCAGAATGTAACTCATCCTTCCCCAATGCCTATTCAGCATTTTATATTTTATTTCACATTTTTAGACCCATGGTCTCATTGGATTGTCACGGTAGTCTGCCCATCAAACATGATCACCCCTCTTTAAGAAACCCAAGCTCACAGAAGGGAAGAGAGAGTCTAGGATCACCCAGCCGGTGAGGAACAGAGCTAGTAGCTTTTGAACCCCAGGCTCTTAACAACCTAAAACCCCATTTTTGTTCTCCACCACATGTGCCTTCAGGGGCCAGAATTCTTTCCATGTGAATGCAGTCTCCCTCTGTCATTTCTGGCACACCAGGAACCCCAGCCTTTCCCAGCAAAGGCTCTGACTTCTATAAGCACCCAGCTCAGGCCCACTCCACCCCAGCCTCTCTGTCTCCACTGACCCCTTCTGACAGGTCTGCCAGCCAAATGCCTGGCAACTGTCAGAAAGTCCACACTGACCATGCTGCCCTTGACTTAAACCCCTTCCAGGCAGAGTCAGGACCCTCAGCAGGGATCAGTGTTGTTTGTGGTCCCTGCTGATCTTCTCCCAACCCACCCTAGCCAAGCCCACACCTGACTATGGCTCACTGCACCCTCCCACACCCACCTCTCAGCCTCCTTCCTGCTGCTGCATGTGCTGGCTGTGCTCTGCCCAACCAGAGCAGGATCGTGAACTCCGTGTGCTGAGCACCAGGGTCTCCTCCATCCAAGAGACCTCCCTAAATGCCGGGCAGGTCGGGGCCTGCTCTGGGCTCTCACAGTCCCTGTGCTTCCCTTTGTTTCTCCCTGTGACTATCTGTGTGTGGACCAGCTAGAAAGTGAGCTCGTGGGAAAAGGGTTTGATTGAGTGGATATTTGGACCTGGCCTTTCTTAGCACCAGAAAGTGCTCAGTACATTTTTCAGTAGATGAAAGACATCATCAGCTGAATACAGGTCTGAGGGACTGACTCAGTCACCTTTCTGAATGATAAAGAAAAGGGATGATCCATTCTTCCAGGGTTTCCCAGGTGGTGCTAGTGGTAATCATCCCTCCTGCCAATGCAAGAGATAAGGTTTGATCCCTGGATTGGGAAGATCTCTTGGAGGAGGAAATGGCAACACATTTCAGTATTCTTGCCTGGGAAATCCCATGAAGAGAAGAGCCTGGCAGGTTACAGTCCATGTGGTCGCAAGAGTCGGACACGACTGAAGCAGCTTAGGACACACAATTCATTTATTCAGACTAAAGTCAAAGACTATTAGAGCACAAAGGGTTCAGCCCACCCCCTCCCCAGATGGGGAGACCAAGTCTGAAGATGGCAGTAACCTGAATGAGGTCACAAGTCAGCAGCTGGGCCGACAGGGTAGGAATACAGCTTGGGTGTTCCCTGCCTGGCCCAGCCCTCAGCTTCCTCCCAAGAGCTCAAGGTAGAGGGAGGGATGGGGGGAAGAATGGGCTGTCTTCTATCAGGCATGTGTGACTCTCCCAAGTCCACACAGCACAGTGACCGGCATTACTCGGAGGCCCAGGGACAATCCCTGCCATTGAGCGCCAGTGCAAACTAGAATTCTCATACTCTAGCCACCTTGCCATACCTGCCTAGCTCCTTGCTTCCTCCTCCCTCACAACCTCTCTGCCAGCTGGGGCTACTGGGCATAGACTCCTCATCCATATTCTCAGCTCCCTGAACCATCCTGATTAAAGAAGAAACAACAAAATGAACACAGACATAACGTGTGTTGTGTGGGGAGGGGAGCGCTTACCCCACGTATACGCCCAGCCCCATTTCACCTCTGGATACTCAAAGGTCCCCTGGGGCACGAGCCCCTGAGAGTTGAGCCAGGACACAAAGCTGGTCCAGTCCAGCACCCAATCCTGCTTTCTGCCCAATGCCCAGAACCCCGTCACAGAGGCCCAGAGGGGGCTGCCACGAGGCAGGACTGCTCAGCTCTCCAGTTCAGTCCAGGAAGGAGCTTGAAGGCCAGGGCAGCTCTCAGGACACCGTTTGTGGGGCACCCACTGCTCCCTGATTGCCGAGCCCCCAGCATGAGTGACTTATGTGGGGAGGGGTCTTGGGAGCATCCACCCTTAGTCTGGTTCTGAGCTTCCCCCGATGACCCCCTATCCACTCTCTCTGATGTGCCAGGATGCCATTTCCCAGCTTCTTTTTTTTAAGGAGGGAAGAGGGTGCCACTCAACCCCATCATACTATCTGCACACAGAGAGAAGCAGGGCAGGGAGAATCTCCTGGCAGTGGATAGCATGAACTTGGGAGGGAGGGGTCCGAATCCTGGCTCTGTCACTTCCTGTCTGTATGACCTTGGGGGTCCCATCTCTTCTCTCGGCCTTAGTTTCCTCAGCTGAAAAGAGGAGTTCTGGGCAGGACAAAATGAGAGATAGTCCTTAGTGTAGAGCAGGCCCCTTGCTAGCCCTTGGCATGTGGCCATTTCTTTTTACTACTGAAAAGCATCATAGTGCCTTCCGTGGGAGTTCAGAAAGTCCTTTCCTGCCTGTTATCTCCTCTGCCCCAAATCCAAAGCTCACCCAGTTCCCTTCCGCCTGTTGCACGGCCCAGGCCCTTCCTCCCTCTGAGCCTTCTGCCCCAGATAGGATGTGGGGCTGCATGTGGTGATGTCTGAGTCCCTCTCTGCCCATTACTCTGGATTCTGGGAACCCTGGAAGGGCTCCAAGGAGCACGAGTGAGGTGGCGACAGCAGACTCATCAGACCCCAGGGAAGTGCTGCTGGCCCTGGCTACTAGCACATGCACCTCCCGAAGCAGCTGCCCACTCTGTGTCACTAGGGCTTTCCCAGTGGCTCAGCAGGAAAGAATCTGCCTGCAATGCAGGAGACGCAAGTTCAGTCCCTTGGCTGGGACGATCCCCTGGAGAAAGGAAGTGGCAGCCCACTCCAGTATTCTTGCCTGGAAAAATCCCAATCCATGGGGTCACAAAAGAGTCAGACACGACTGGGTGACTAAAACAACACCAACTCTGTGTCACGACCTTCCAGTCCCAGGTCCAAATGAGGCTACTGGAAGGCCTGTCCCTTCCCCAGCCCAAGCTCTGGCCTTGACCTCAGTGACTGTCCAGCCTTCCAGTTAGGCTAGATAATCTCTTTTCTCTGTATCCCACAGGGTCACAGTAACCTCAGAGCTAGTTTCCCTGACTCCAGGAAAATGGGACAAAATGGATCAAATCTCGTCACTGTCCTTGAGGACTTCTTGGTCTGGTAGCTGAGTAAGGCGTGGAACCATTTACCAACTACCCCATGTGCTCAGTGTTGAGAAGGAGGGAGGCTTAGGACTGTGGGAGCCCAGAAAATAGATGGCCTGGGAGGGGTCAGGGAAAGCTTCTTGGAGAAGGCGGCATTTGATCTGGGCAGTAATAAGTGAGAGGCATCACACAGGAATACGGCTGTTGGGCTCAAGTTAAGCAGCTCAATTAGGGAGGGGATTTGCCCAGGACAGAAGAGCCTTTCCCAGCTGCCCACCCCAGGTTCCCCACACATATACATATTCTTCAGGGCTTCACATGTGGCACCAGTAGTAAAGACCTGGCTGCCAGTGCAGGAGATGTAAGAGATGTGGGTTTGATCCCTGGGTTGGGAAGATCTCCAGGAGGAAGGCATGGCAACCCACTCCAGTATTCTTGCCTGGAGAATCCCCATGGACAGAGAAGCCTGGTGGGCTACAGTCCATGGGGTCACAAAAAGTCGGATACGACTGAAGTGATTTAGCACGCACACACACATATTCTTCAGCAGCCAGCTGGACCCACTGCCCTGTGGGGGTGGCTTGAAGAAATAGAGTTCCTACTGGCCTGAAGTGAATGACCTCGGACAAGTTGGCTAGCTTCTCCAAGCTGGTTTCCAATTCTCTAAAACTGGAATGATTATACTTACCTGGCAGGATTAATAGTAAACAGGGCATTTAGACATTCTAGTAGGTGCTCATTTAAATGTGAGCTTTAATGGCATTAAGTGGATCCCCTTTCCTCTTCTGAGCCCTCTAGCCTCTGGCTTCTGGGGCAGTAGGACCCCTGGGGGCAGGGGACATGAGGAGCTCTCCCTTACGAGGCAGAGCGTCTTACCTTCCTACAGGGCACCTTGTCTCGGTGTTGGGAGGTAGCCAGGCCCAGGGTCAGCATGGCCAGAAGCAGCAGAATCTGGTGGCTCATGGCTCTGCACAGGGCAGGAGGAAAGGGGGAGATGGTAAGACCGCAGGCTCCTTCCCACCGTGGGCTCCCACCGCCCCCTCCTGTCTGCAGCTGCTCTCAGGGAACCCCAGACCACAGCGGGAGCTGGACTGAAGGTGCTGTGAATGGGGGCCCTTGTGAAGGTGGTGGAAAACAGCGCTGCAGCCCATCACAAAGGGCCTTCGGTGCCAGATGGAGGGGCTAAGGGGCTAAGCAGTAGGTGACAAGGTCAGATTTGGGTTTTGAAAGGCCCCATCAGGCAGAAGACAGCATGGAGGAGGTGAGCAGGAGGCAGACAGGCCTCAAGGGCTACCCTGGGCCAAGCTCAGGGCTGGGCCTCTGACTCCAGGTCCACACAGGCCACAAGCAGGCCCCCCATCTGAGCTCAAGTTCCAAACGGAATTCCTCAATCCCCCCACCCGCAGAACTTTATTTTGCCCTTTCTCTTTTGATTTTCTGATCCCCGAGTCCCTGCCATTGTTTGAAGGCTGGGCCTGGAGCTTTGACAGGAAGCCCCGCCAGGAGGCCTGCCCTGCCCCCAGCACTGTGGCCCGTGGACTTCCCCAGGAACAGNTTCTTGGTCTGGTAGCTGAGTAAGGCGTGGAACCATTTACCAACTACCCCATGTGCTCAGTGTTGAGAAGGAGGGAGGCTTAGGACTGTGGGAGCCCAGAAAATAGATGGCCTGGGAGGGGTCAGGGAAAGCTTCTTGGAGAAGGCGGCATTTGATCTGGGCAGTAATAAGTGAGAGGCATCACACAGGAATACGGCTGTTGGGCTCAAGTTAAGCAGCTCAATTAGGGAGGGGATTTGCCCAGGACAGAAGAGCCTTTCCCAGCTGCCCACCCCAGGTTCCCCACACATATACATATTCTTCAGGGCTTCACATGTGGCACCAGTAGTAAAGACCTGGCTGCCAGTGCAGGAGATGTAAGAGATGTGGGTTTGATCCCTGGGTTGGGAAGATCTCCAGGAGGAAGGCATGGCAACCCACTCCAGTATTCTTGCCTGGAGAATCCCCATGGACAGAGAAGCCTGGTGGGCTACAGTCCATGGGGTCACAAAAAGTCGGATACGACTGAAGTGATTTAGCACGCACACACACATATTCTTCAGCAGCCAGCTGGACCCACTGCCCTGTGGGGGTGGCTTGAAGAAATAGAGTTCCTACTGGCCTGAAGTGAATGACCTCGGACAAGTTGGCTAGCTTCTCCAAGCTGGTTTCCAATTCTCTAAAACTGGAATGATTATACTTACCTGGCAGGATTAATAGTAAACAGGGCATTTAGACATTCTAGTAGGTGCTCATTTAAATGTGAGCTTTAATGGCATTAAGTGGATCCCCTTTCCTCTTCTGAGCCCTCTAGCCTCTGGCTTCTGGGGCAGTAGGACCCCTGGGGGCAGGGGACATGAGGAGCTCTCCCTTACGAGGCAGAGCGTCTTACCTTCCTACAGGGCACCTTGTCTCGGTGTTGGGAGGTAGCCAGGCCCAGGGTCAGCATGGCCAGAAGCAGCAGAATCTGGTGGCTCATGGCTCTGCACAGGGCAGGAGGAAAGGGGGAGATGGTAAGACCGCAGGCTCCTTCCCACCGTGGGCTCCCACCGCCCCCTCCTGTCTGCAGCTGCTCTCAGGGAACCCCAGACCACAGCGGGAGCTGGACTGAAGGTGCTGTGAATGGGGGCCCTTGTGAAGGTGGTGGGAAACAGCGCTGCAGCCCATCACAAAGGGCCTTCGGTGCCAGATGGAGGGGCTAAGGGGCTAAGCAGTAGGTGACAAGGTCAGATTTGGGTTTTGAAAGGCCCCATCAGGCAGAAGACAGCATGGAGGAGGTGAGCAGGAGGCAGACAGGCCTCAAGGGCTACCCTGGGCCAAGCTCAGGGCTGGGCCTCTGACTCCAGGTCCACACAGGCCACAAGCAGGCCCCCCATCTGAGCTCAAGTTCCAAACGGAATTCCTCAATCCCCCCACCCGCAGAACTTTATTTTGCCCTTTCTCTTTTGATTTTCTGATCCCCGAGTCCCTGCCATTGTTTGAAGGCTGGGCCTGGAGCTTTGACAGGAAGCCCCGCCAGGAGGCCTGCCCTGCCCCCAGCACTGTGGCCCGTGGACTTCCCCAGGAACAGGCTGCCAGGCCCTAAACTTTCACTGAAGCCACCGCCTGCACAGTGGGACACCCAGGCCTGCTGGGCCAGCCCTTCTCTCTATGAGCAGCCTGGTTGAGGTTGAGGAGCACCACAAAGCCCCCACAAGGGTCGCATCCCAGTTTTGCTAGGGGCTCATTCACTGAGAACCTGGGCCAAATGCTAGCAACACACAGCTCAGTCTGTCAATTTCATTCATTCATTCATTCATTCACCCACATCTTTACTGAATGCCTCTTCATGTCTGGCTCTGTACTGGGAACTGGGGACACAGATAAAGGCCCAGAAGTGACCATAATATAAATACATACAAAACATTAACAAAGAGAGACATATAATGCTCTCCAAGAGCACTGGACTCAGAGTCACCCACACCAGACTGCTTCCTCTGTCTCCTCCACTTACCTGCTATGTGACTTTGTGCAAGTTGCTTCACCTCTCTGAGCCTCAGTTTCCTCTTCTGAGGCTAATGCCAACCTTGCCAAGTTTTGTTAAAGATCAAACGAGACGTATTCTGTGAAAGTGTCACACACAGAGCTCTCATGCGCTTGGCACTCTTCTTGACACTTTACAGCTATGAACTCATTTACTCTCTCCAATAATTCAGTGACTTGGTTTTATGATCACCATTCCCACTGTACATACAGGAAAATGGAGGCTCAGAGAAATTAAGCAACATGCCCAAGGTCACACAACTAACAAATGAAAGACGCAGGAAGTTGGGTTTCTGGATCTGTGCCCTTGACCTCTACGCTATCAGGTCTCCTGCAGGTGCTCAGTAAGTGCTGAATTGTGAATCTGAGGGATGCTTTAGAAGATGCATTTATAGAACCTTTATGGGCTGAGTCTTTACTGTTAGAACCCATAAACATCCTTGCTATGATTTGTAAATGAAGATGGGTGCTCTGAGGTCCTTCCTTGTTCAGATAGGCAAAGAACGCAGTGGTGTCTTTTAAGCCCTGTTCCCCGGGTTCCCCCGGGGCCATGGGCCCCCTGCCCCACAGCTGTTCTTCCTCTCACCTGCGTTACAGGTTGGGCTCTTACAGGAAATTCTGTTCTGCTGTTTAAAAAGCAGAACATCACCACCCTTTTGAAACCCAGTACACTCAGAATTGAGTGGAAACCCCTCAGCAGGGCCTTCAAGGCCCTTGAGGAGTGTGCCTATCTCACCAGCTCTTCCCTCCAGCTTCATTTCTCACTGTCCCTTCTCCTATTCTGTGTTCTGGAAGCCTCGAATTCCCTTCAGTTCTCTAAGCATCTTTTCACTGCCCCTAGCCTTCACTTCCTCCCCTCTATTGTGCTGAATACCTCCTCATTATCTGGGTCTCAGCCTAGATGTTACCTCCTCCGAGAAGCCTTCTCTGGTTNCAGGAAGCCCCGCCAGGAGGCCTGCCCTGCCCCCAGCACTGTGGCCCGTGGACTTCCCCAGGAACAGGCTGCCAGGCCCTAAACTTTCACTGAAGCCACCGCCTGCACAGTGGGACACCCAGGCCTGCTGGGCCAGCCCTTCTCTCTATGAGCAGCCTGGTTGAGGTTGAGGAGCACCACAAAGCCCCCACAAGGGTCGCATCCCAGTTTTGCTAGGTGCTCATTCACTGAGAACCTGGGCCAAATGCTAGCAACACACAGCTCAGTCTGTCAATTTCATTCATTCATTCATTCATTCACCCACATCTTTACTGAATGCCTCTTCATGTCTGGCTCTGTACTGGGAACTGGGGACACAGATAAAGGCCCAGAAGTGACCATAATATAAATACATACAAAACATTAACAAAGAGAGACATATAATGCTCTCCAAGAGCACTGGACTCAGAGTCACCCACACCAGACTGCTTCCTCTGTCTCCTCCACTTACCTGCTGTGTGACTTTGTGCAAGTTGCTTCACCTCTCTGAGCCTCAGTTTCCTCTTCTGAGGCTAATGCCAACCTTGCCAAGTTTTGTTAAAGATCAAACGAGACGTATTCTGTGAAAGTGTCACACACAGAGCTCTCATGCGCTTGGCACTCTTCTTGACACTTTACAGCTATGAACTCATTTACTCTCTCCAATAATTCAGTGACTTGGTTTTATGATCACCATTCCCACTGTACATACAGGAAAATGGAGGCTCAGAGAAATTAAGCAACATGCCCAAGGTCACACAACTAACAAATGAAAGACGCAGGAAGTTGGGTTTCTGGATCTGTGCCCTTGACCTCTACGCTATCAGGTCTCCTGCAGGTGCTCAGTAAGTGCTGAATTGTGAATCTGAGGGATGCTTTAGAAGATGCATTTATAGAACCTTTATGGGCTGAGTCTTTACTGTTAGAACCCATAAACATCCTTGCTATGATTTGTAAATGAAGATGGGTGCTCTGAGGTCCTTCCTTGTTCAGATAGGCAAAGAACGCAGTGGTGTCTTTTAAGCCCTGTTCCCCGGGTTCCCCCGGGGCCATGGGCCCCCTGCCCCACAGCTGTTCTTCCTCTCACCTGCGTTACAGGTTGGGCTCTTACAGGAAATTCTGTTCTGCTGTTTAAAAAGCAGAACATCACCACCCTTTTGAAACCCAGTACACTCAGAATTGAGTGGAAACCCCTCAGCAGGGCCTTCAAGGCCCTTGAGGAGTGTGCCTATCTCACCAGCTCTTCCCTCCAGCTTCATTTCTCACTGTCCCTTCTCCTATTCTGTGTTCTGGAAGCCTCGAATTCCCTTCAGTTCTCTAAGCATCTTTTCACTGCCCCTAGCCTTCACTTTCTCCCCTCTATTGTGCTGAATACCTCCTCATTATCTGGGTCTCAGCCTAGATGTTACCTCCTCCAAGAAGCCTTCTCTGGTTCTCCGAGTCTGGACTATATATTGGCGCCAAGCATCCCATCGGCCCCTGGTTCCCTTCCCTTCACCCCTCCCCCATCACCATGGGGCATGTCCCCAGGGCAGAGGGGCCTTACTCTCTACTGGGCCCCATCTCACACTGCGAAGGTTGGGGAAGGCAGTGAGAATCGGCATGCGGCACCTCAGTAACATGGTGACGCTGGAGAAAGCAGTTTCTCTCCTGGACCCTCCCTTTACCTCCCTGCCACAATCCCTCCCCTCATCAGCAGGTTCTGTCTGCTCTTCCTAAAACACCAGATTCTGGATCTGCCCATCACCCCACAGACTGAGGCACCACCATGACCCTGGGCCTCAATCCCAGCAACACCTTGTTTCACCCTGATCTCTTTCAGTCTGCCCTAAGCATAGTAGCCTGAGTGATGTCTTTAAATCATGTATCAGACCATGAATTTCACTGCTTGAAAACCTCCCATAAAATCCAGATGTACACAACCTCCTCTCTAACTCCATCTACCATTTGCCCTTCCTTCACCGAGTCCTAGCTTTCTTGCCATTCCTCAAGCAAGTGCCCTCCTGCCTCGGGGCCTTTGCCCTGCTTGCTCCCTCCACCTCCCCAGACCTGCATATGTTTTACTGTTTTCCTCGTTTTGGTTGTTTCCTAATAGTTTATTTCTTATTCTGAGAACAGGGGTCTAATAAGCAGTGCTCACTAAAGATCTATTGAATAAACAGAAAAGTGAGGGGTAGCAGTCCATTGCAAAGGGCTGAGTGGTGAGTAAGGATAAAGTAGGTAAGGATAAGTTAAGGATAAGAGAGGACCTGGGTTAGTTCTGAACCTTCTCAAAGGGGCTCTTGTTTCCTGTTCCCCTGCCAGATCCCATTCTATCTCCCAGGTGGGGAGCTGAACATCAGGGGGGCCCTTCCCTGCAGCATGTGGAACTCTGCTCTGCCATCCAAAGAAGAGGGGCCCCTTGATGGTGGGTACCCTTCAGCAGTACCTAGACAGTGTGTAGAATTTGAGGGCTACTTGCTCTCAAAAGGGAGGACTAGGATCACTGAGACCCAGGCTCCCATCCTGACTCTACTGCTCACCAGCCCTGTGCCCTGGGGCATGTCCCTTCACCTTTCAGGGTCTCCATGTCCCATCTATAAAGCAAGTAGCCTGGTTCCTGTTTTGCCACTGTTTGCCCCCAGTGGTTGTGATGATCAAGCAGAGATGGCTGTGACGGTATCGTGGACACATACTGTCTTTCCCAGCAGGGACAAACTTGCAGGACTGAGCAGCCCAGGTGAGGCGAGGAGTGCTCAAGAGGAAGGCCCCTGGCCAGACAAGTGGCCCAGGAAAGAGGAGGCAAAAACATCTTAGGACTCTGGAAGAAGTGCCAAAAAAATGTGTAGGTGTGTGAAAGTGTGTGTGTGAGAGAGAGGGAGAGAGAGAAATGAGGTGGAGGGGCACTACCAATATTAAGCCCATCTCTAGTGTTTAAGGATGTTAGAGACTCTTCTTAGCACTTGCATGCATGTATCATTTCATTTAATTCTCACAACAACCCAGTGAAGCAGTTACTATAATTTCCATTTTACATATGAGAACACTGAGGCTCAGAAAGGTGAAGTGACTTACCCCCGAGTTACCCAGCTCATAAATGTTTGGGGATTTAGCCCAGATCTATGTGTTGTGTTTTTTCCAGCAGGTGCTGAGCTGCCTGCCTCCTAGAGAATTTGCCCACGAGGAAAATTAGGCTCAGGGAGATGACTTACCCAGGGTCACATAGGCAGTTAATGGCAGAGTCAGGATCAGAATCCAGTCTGTCCGCCTCCTAAAGCAAGTGTTTCCACAACACCAGGCCAAGATCTCCTTTCTAACTCACTCTACACATCCCCCAACCCCAACACACACGGCAGCAGACAGGCTCACAGTGCTGGGCTTCGGGGTGCTCCTGGGTGCTCCTCTCCCTCCTCTCAGCCTGGATCACGGGCAGAGTCAGGTCCTGGGAGAGCTGCTGTGGATGTTCCCAGCCAGCAGTGAATCACTAAGGGCAAGCCCCGTTCTGGAGACATGTGCAGCCCACGGGGGAATTAGACCTTAACCCAAAGGAATGTGTCTGTGATGGCGGAATTTCAGGCAGCTGAGGGTGGGGGTGGGGGTCCCTCACGTCCTACCACCCATGAAGAGG
>SJYW01006177.1:67485-90682 GCA_006410735.1 Raphicerus campestris | reverse complement strand
GGTCAATGAACAATTTCAAGAAGACTAACACAAAGTTCCAACAAATTACTAGTTGTCCATCAGCAGACGAATGGATAAGAAAGCTGTGGTACATATATACAATGGAGTGTTACTCAGTCATTAAAAAGAATACATTTGAGTCAGTTCTAATGAGGTAGATGAAACTGGAGCTTATTATACAGAGTGAAGTAAGCCAGAAAGAAAAACACCAATAGAGTATACTAACACATATATATGGAATTTAGAAAGATGGTAACAATGACCCTGTATGCGAGACACCAAAAAAGACACAGATGTATAGAACAGTCTTATGGACTCTGTGGGAAGGGGTGAGAGTAGAATGATTTGGGATAATGGCATTGAAACATGTATAATATCATATGTGAAACGAATTGCCAGTCTAGGTTTGATACATGATACAGAATATGCTCAGGGCTGGTGCACTGGGATGACCTAGAGAGACGGAATGTGGAGGGAGGTGGGAGGGGGGTTCAGGATGGGGAACATGTGTACACCTGTGGCAGATTCATGTTGATGTATGGCAAAAACAATGCCGTATTGTAAATTAATTGGCCTCCAATTAAGATAAATTTATATTTAAAAAACCCTATCATGTGCTTTTGGTTGTTTGCTTTTATAAAAACATTGTGTTTGTTAATATATTTTTCTACAAATTTGCTTACATAATTTTTTACATTTTTTTACATAATTACTAAACCTTTAAGAGAATAGCAGTTACCTCCTTTAAAAATGTTACAGATACTTTAAGGGAGTCGTTTTCCCAGTATTATGATTATTAATATCATCTCAAGTATAGATTGATTCATAATAATAATTATAAAAGTAATTCATCATAATTTATTGTTGTTTTTGTTCAGTCATCCAGTCATGTCCAATTCTTTGCAACCCCATGGACTACAGCACACCAGGCCTTCCTGTCCCTCACCATCTCCCAAAGTTTGCCCAAGCTCATGTCCATTTCATCAGTGATGTCATCCAGCCATGTTATCCTCTGATGCCCTCTTCTCTTTCTGCCTTCAATCTTTCCCAGCATCAGGGACTTTTCCAATATGTTGGTTGTTTGTACATATGACCAAAATACTGTCACTTCAGCTTTAACATCGGTCCCCTCAGCTAATATTCAGGTTTGATTTCCGTTAAGATTGACCGGTTTGAACCCTTTCTGCCCAAGAAACCCTCAGGAGTCTTCTCCAGCATCACCGTTCAAAGACATCAGTTCTTTGACATTCTGCCTTCTTTATGATCCAGCTCCCACAACCGTACATGACCAATGGGAAGACCATTACCATGAAGTAATGGGGCCAGATGCCATATTCTTAGTTTATTTAATATTTAGTCTCAATCTCTCTCTTTCACTCTACTCCTTCATGTCACCAAGAAGCTCTTTAGTTCCTCTTTACTTCCAGCAAGTATTCAGGTTTGATTCCCTTTAATATTGACTGGTTTGAACTCTTTGCTGTCCACGGGACCTTCAGGAGTCCTTCAGCACCACAGTTCAAAGGTGTCAGTTCTTTGGCGTTCTGCCTTCTTTACAGTCCAGCTCTCACAACTGTATATGACCATTAAGAAGACCATAGACTTGACTACACAGACCTTTGTCAGCAGAACAGTGTCTCTGAAAAACAGAGCTTTTCAACACACTGTCTAATTTTGTCAGATCTTTCCTACCAAGAAGCAATCATCTTCTGATTTCATGGCTACAATAACCATCTACTGTGATTTTAGAGCCCTAGAAGAGGAAATCTGTCACTACTTTCACTTTTTCCTCTTCTACTTGCCAGGAAGTAATGGGACCAGATACCAAGTTCTTAGTTTATTTAATATTAAGTCTTGAGCCAACTCTTTCACTCTCCTCCTTACCTCACCAAGAGGCTCTTTAGTTCATCTTCATTTTCTGCCATTAGAGTGGTATCATCCACATAGCTGAGGTTGTTGATGATTTTCTGGCTATCTTGATTATGGCTTGTAACTCATCAATCTCAGCATTTCTCATGATATACTCAGCATATAGGTTAAACAAACAGGGTGACAGCAGACAGCACTGTCGTACTCCTTTCTCAATCTTGAACCAAGTTTGGTGACTGTTCCACACAGTATTCTAACTATTCCTTCTCGACCTGCATACAGGTTTCTCAGGAGCCAGGTAAGGTAGTCTGATATTCCCATCTCTTTAAGAGTTTTCCACAGTTTACTATGAGCCACACCATCGAAGGCTTTAGCATAGCTGATAAAATAGAGGTAGATGTTTTACTGGAATTCACTAACTTTCTCTATGATCAAGTGAATGTTGGCAATTTGATCTCTGGTTCCTCGTCCTTTTCTAAATCCAACTTGGACATCTGGAACTTCTATGTTTGCCTAATGCTGAAGCCTAGCATGCAAGATTTTAAGCATGACCTTACTAGCATGGGAGATGAGTGCAATTGTCCGATGGTTGGCACATTCTTTAGTACTACCCTTCCTGAGAGTTGGGATAAAGATTGACCTTTTCCAATACTGTGGTCACTACTGGGTCTTTCAAGTTTGCTGACAAATGGAATGCAACACCTTGATGGCATCATCCTTTAGAGTTTTGAATAGTTCTACTGGAATTCCATCATGTACACTAGCTTTATTAACAGCAGGGCTTCCTAAGGCCCACTTGCCCTCACACTCCAGAACGTCTGGATTTGGGTGACTGACAACCTAATCATAGTAATCTAGTTCATTAAGATTTTTATTTTTTACTTTTGCACAGTTCTGTGTATACTTTCCTTCTCTTCTTGATCTCTTCAGCATCTCCTAGGTCTCCGCAGTTTCTGTCCTTTATTGAGCTCATCTTTTGGTAAAATATTCCCTTGATAGCTCCAATTTTCCTGAAGATATCTCTAGTTTTTCCCCCTTGGTTGTTTTCTTCTAGTTTTTTGCACTGTTCGTTGAAGAATCCCTGCTTGTCTCTCCATGCTGTTATTTGGAACTCTGCATTTAGCTGAACATACCTTTTCCCTTCTCTCTTCCTTTTCACTTCTTTCTTTAGTTATTTGTAAAGCCTCCTCAGCTAGCCCCTTTGCCTTCTTATTTTATTTTTACTTTGGGATGGTTTTGTTTGCTGCCTCCTGTACAATAATACAAACCTCTGATGATAATGCAGGCACTCTCTTTACTAGATTTATTCCCTTGAATCTATGCATTACCTCCACTGCATATTCATAGGGGATTTGATTTTAGTCGTATCTAGCTGGCCCAGTGGTTTTCCCTGCTTTCTTTAGTTTAAGACTGCATTTTTCCACAAGGAGCTGATGATCTGAGCCACAATGAGCTTCAGGTCTTGTTTTTGCTGACTGTATACAGTTTCTCCATCTTCAACTACAAAGAGTGTACTTAATTTAATTTCAGTGTTAACCATTTGGTGATGTTCATGTGTAAAGTTGTCTCTTGTGTTGTTGAAAAATTGTATTTTCTATGACTAGTACATCCTCTGGAAGAATTCAGTTAGCCTTTGCCCTGCTTCATTTTCTTCTCCAAGGCCAAAGTTGCCTGTTACTCCAGGTATCTCTTGACTTCCTACCTTTGCCTTCCAATCTCCAGTGATGAATAGAACATCTTTTTTGGTGTTATTTATAGGAGGTCTTTGAGGTCTTGTAGGTCTCCATATAACTCATCAACTTCAGCTTCTCTGGCATTGGTGATAGGGATATAGACTAAGGGACCTCCTGAAGCAATAGGTGAGACAGACCTCCTCTTGAGGAGCGAGGGGGAAGTTGGAATTCCTCTCAAGTTGAAGCAGGGAACTTGGTCCTCATCTCGAGATGAGGGGAGGAACGTGGTGTTCTTCTGCAGTTGTAGCGTGAAACTTGGGGTTTCTCTCGAGTTGTGACGGGTGTCTCAGGTAACATCTTCAGTTGGAAAAAGGGAGTCAAGCCTCCTTTTGAGTTGCAGTGGGGAACTTGGGATTTCTCTCGAGTCACTGCATGGGAACTGGACCTCATCTTGAGCCTGGAAACTTGGGTTTCCTCTCAAGTTGCGATGGGTATCTCGGGGTTCCCTTCGAGTTGCCACGGGGATCTCAGAGAACTATTCTAGTTGCCTCAGGAGAGTTAGGCCTCCTTTCTAGTTGTGAGGGGCAGCTCAGTTGTCAGGGTCAGGGGAATTGGGCCTCATCTTGATTTGAGGTGGGATACTTGGGGTTCCTCTCCAGTTGTGACTAGTATCTTGGGTAACCTCTCAAGTTACAAAAAGGGAGTCAAGCCTCCTTTTGAGTTGCCAGGGGGAAGTTGGGATTGCTCTCAAGTCACCAAAGGGGAATCAGGCCTCGTCTTACATTGAGAGATGAATCTGTTTGTTTTGCTCGAGTTGCAGAGGGAAGCTCGGGGTTCTATTTGAATTGTGACATTGACCTCAGGGAATCTGTACTGTTGCTCCAGGGGAGTCAGTCATTCTTTCAAGTTGTGAGCAGGCACTCCTGCTCACAATCGAGATTCCTCTCGATTTGCTGAAAGGGAGTCAGGCCTCATCTCATCGCAAGTTCATGTGGGAAACTGGGGGGCCCTCTTAAGTTGTGATGGGGGCCCCAGGGAACCTCTCGTGTTGTCTCAGGGGAGTCAGGCTTCTTTCGTGTTGTGAGGTGAACATATGGATTCCTCTCAAGTCACTGCAGGGGAATAGGGCCTCATCTCAAGTTGAGGCACGAAACTTGGGGTTCTTCTCCAGTTCAGACATGGATCTTGGAGTTCCTACCAAGTTTCAAAAAGGTAATCAGGGTTCATCTTGTGTTGAGGCATGGAACTCCTCTTTCCCCTCGAGTTTTGAAAGGGGTATCAGGCCTCTTCAAGTTGAAGCGGGGAACTCGGGATTTTTCTTGAGCTGCAACAGGGAATTCATACCTCCCTTCATGGTAGGGGAAACTCAGGATTTCATTCAAGTTGCTGCAGGGGAATCAGGCCTTATTCTGAGTTGAGAGGGAACTCAATGTCCTTTCAACTTGTGGCAGGAGACATGGAGTTCCTTATGAGTTGTGATGGGGATCTGAGGATGCCTCTAAAATAGCAACCAGGGAGTCAAGACTCTTCTCAAGTTGAGGTGGGAAAGTCGTGTTTCCTCTCGAGGTGCAGCAGGGGAGTCGGCCTTTTTCAAGTTGAAGCAGAAATGTGGGGTTCTTCTCTAGTGGTTGCCGGAAACTTGGTGTTGGCTGGAGAGTTGCCACAGCATCTGAGAGCTTCTTTCGAAGTGCAGCAAGAAATCAACATTCCTATGGATTTGCAGCATTGACTGCAGGATGCCACTGGAGTCCTGTTAAGGAAGTCAGGGTTGCACTCGAGCTTAGTCGGTACTCAGTGTTCCTGGTGACTTACAATGGGGTATCCTGTCAAGTTCTCTCAGGCTACTCGTTGTAGCAGGGATGTGCAGGGTGGCTCCTGTCTTGTTGCAATGAAGAGTAGTTGCTCATTAGTTTTGAAAAGGGACTACTCTATCATTGTGGTCTTGGTCAACTCTTTATTTCTGGGGGCTTCCATTCTTTCTAGTGGTGGTGTGCCAGCTCCTATCTCCTTGTGGTGTGAGGTCCGTCTGTCTTAGCAGAAGAGGGGCTCTTCTCTGTGTGATGTCCAGCAGGCGTCTCTCAAGTTGTGGAGGAGGGTTTCTCTCGAGGGTTGAGGCTGCATCCTCTTAGGTTGGGGTGTTATTGTCTCCACTTGGGAGGTCCTCTCTGCTTTTGGTGTTATGTATTCCTCACTTCTATTCGTGGGATTCCTGCTTTCTAGTTGCCAGGGCCTCCACTTGACTTCCTTCAGGAAGCTCGTCTTCATTGGAGGCAGAAGGTCTTCTCTCTAGGTGTATTATCCATGAGGACAACTCTCTAGTTGTGCCTGGGGAATACACTTCAATTTTGGCCGGAGAACACCTCTGTCATTTGGTCCCAGGTCCCTTGTGCTAGCCTAGGGATTCTGAGATTGCAACAGGGATCTCAGGGTGCCTCTTGAGTTGCAGTATATGGCTCGAGGTTCCTTAAGAGTTGTGCTGGAGACACCTCTTGTATTAGATTCATGAATCTGGGCACAGATCCTCTGTATTAGCCATGTGCAAGCTGGTCCCCATCTAAGTGCAATGTGTGGGAGGCTACTCTCTAGATGTGACATGGGCTGCACTCTAATTGCAGTGGATGTGCGCTCATTATTTATTATGAATCTACTCATCTCTAGTTTCGTTTGCAGCCACCTCTCTAATTGTGGCAGGGGCACTTCTCTTTAATTGTGGTAGTTGGGCTCCTCTCTAGATGCGGTAGAGTGCTCTTATCAAATTGGGATGTGGGTGAATCCTCTATGGTGGTGATGAAGAGGGCATACTTTCTAGTTATGAAGTGCAGGAAGCTACTGGCTTTTTGTGACAGGGTGGGCCTCCTGCTTAGATGTGGTATGACACTTCCTGTTTGTGATAGAAGGTTCTTCTCCTATTGTGGTGGGGTAATCTCTTGAACATCCTCTGCAGTTGCATGAGGGTCTTGGGACTCATGTTGAGTTGACTCTCTTTTAGCAATTTGAGAGGCTCCCTGAGATACCTGTTGCAACTTGAGAGGAACTTGAGGAACTCGGGGTTCCTCTCCAGTCAGTGCAGGGGAATTGGGCCACATTTCGAATTGAGGCAGGGAACCTTGTGTTCTCCTCAAGTTGTGGTGAGAAACTCAGGGTTTCTCTCAAGTTGTGATGTGGAATTTGGGGGTCATATGGGGTTGCAATAGGTGATAAAGGCCTGCTCTTGAGATTCTAAGGGAAGTTGGGATCCCTTTCAACTAGAAGCAGGGGCATCAGCCCTCATCTCAAGATGAGGTGGGCAACATGGGGTTCATCTCGAGTTGAGGCAGGAAACTTGGGGTTCCTCTCGAGTTGCAACATGTATCTCAGGGAAACTCTCGAGTTGCTAAAAGGGAGTCAAGCCTCCGTTCTGGTTGCAGGAGGGAACTCAGGATTGCTCTCAAGTCGCTGTAGGGTAAAAAGACCTTATCTTGCATTCGGGGATGGATTTGGTAGTTTTTCTCATGTTGCAGCAGAAAATCGGGGTCCTCTTGAGTTGTGACAGGGACCCCAGGGAACCTCTCATGTGTCCTCAAGGGGAGTCAGGCAACCTTTCAAATTGTAAGGTGAAACTCAGGATTTCTTTTAAGTTATTGCAGAGGAATCCAGCCTCACCTCATCTCAAGTTGAGGTGGGAAAAGGGAGTTCCACTAGATTTGTGACAGGTACCTCAGGAACCTCTCATGTTGCCTCAAGGGAGTCAGACCTCCTTTCCAGATGTGAGGGGGAACTCGGATTGTTCTTGAGCCGCTGCAAAGGAATCGAGCATCATTTCCCTTTGAAGGGGGAATCTCATGGTTTTTCTTGAGTTGCTGCGGGAAGCTTGGTGTTTCTCTCGAGTTGTGATGGGGACCTCAGGGAATCTGTCATGTTGCCTCAGGGGAATCAGGCTTCCTCTTGAGTTGTGAGGGGAACCTAGGGATTCCTGTCGAGTCACTGCAGGGGAATAGGGTCTCATCACAAGTTAAGGCAGAAAACTTGGGGTTCGTCTCCAGTTGTGACATGGATCTCAGGGTTTCTATCGAGTTTCAGCAGGGTAGTAAGGGCTCATCTCTTGTTGAAGCATGGACTTATGCTTTCCTCTCGAGTTATGAAAGAGGTGTCAGGCATCCTGTTGAGTTGAGGCAGGGAAGTCGGGATTTTTATTGACTTGAAACAGGGGATTCAGACCTCCCTTCATGTTTTGAGGGGAAACGGGATTCCATTTTAGTCGCTTCAGGGGAATCAGTCTTTATCTCAGTTAAGGGGGAACTCGGTGTCCTTTCGACTTGTGGCAGGAAACACAGGGTTCCTTTTGAGTTTAGATGGGGATCTGGGGATACCTCTTGGATTGCAGCAGGGGAGTCAGGCCTCCTCTCACTGGCAGCAGAAATTCGGGCTTCTTCTCTAGTGGTTTCTAGAAATTCAGGGTTTGCTGGAGAGTTGCCACAGTGCCTGAGACCTCCTCTCGAAGTGCAGCGAGAAATCTGCTTTTCTGGATTTGCAGCATGGGATGCAGGATTGCACTGGAGTCGTTGTCGGGAAGCTGGGGTTCTCCTCGAGTTTGGTTAGTACTCAGGGTTCCTGGCGACTTGCGGTGGGGTGTCCTGTCACGTTTTCCTGGGGAAACTCGTCTCTAGCAAGGATATTCAGAGTTGCTTCTGTCTTTTTGCAGTAACGTGTGGTGGCTCACTATTTTTACAAGTGATTATCGTTGTGGTCAGGGTCTACTCTGTAGTTGCCAGGATTTCGATTCTCTCTAGGATGGTATGCAAGCTCCTCTCTCCTTGTGGTGTGAGATTTGACTGTAATAGCAGAAGAGGGGCTCCTCTCTGCGTGTGAATTCCAGCGGGCTCTTCTCAAGTTGTGGAGGAGGGTTCCTCTCAAGGGGCGAGGCTGTGTCCTTTCTGGTTGGGGTGTGCTTGTCTCCATGGGGGAGGTCCTCTGTGCTTTTGGTGCTATGGGTTCCTCACTTCTATTCACAGGATCACTACTCTCTAGTTGTGAGGGCCTGCACTTGACTTCCTTCAGGGAGCTCGTTTCCATTAAAGGCAGAAGGTCTTCTTTCTAGGTATAATATCTTGAGAGACACCTCTCAAGTTGTGCCTGGGAAATCCACTTCAGTTTTGGCCCCAGAGCCCCTCCATCATTTGGTGCAGTGGTCCCTTTTCTTCTGCCAGCATAAAGATCCTGTAAAATTGCAGGGGGGAACTCGGGGTGCCTCTTTAGTTGCAGTATATGACTCGGGGTTCCTTTATAGTTGTGGTGAAGACTCCTGTTGAACAAGGGTGGGGCAGATCCTCTCTAGCAGCGATGTGTAAGCTGGTCCCTTCCTATGTACAATGTGTGGGAGGCTACTCTCTAGATACAGCTTGTAGTCCACTCTCATTTAGAGTGTAGTCCACTGCTCTTTATTTGCTGTGGATGGACTCATCTCTAGCTGTCATTTATGGCCACCTCTCTTGTTGTGGCAGGGAAACTCCTCTTTAGCTGTGCTAGTTGGGATCTTCTCTAGATGTAGCACAGTGCTCTTCTCAAATTGATAGGTGGCTGACTCCTCTATGGTTATAATGAAAAGGGGCTCTTTTTCTAGTTGTGAAGTGCAGGAATCTACTGGCTACTTCGGCAGGGCAGGCCTCCTGCTTAGTTACAGTATGAGACTTCCTCTCTTCTCCACTTGGGATTGGGTAGTCTCCTCTTGGGAATCCTCTGCAGTTGTATCAGTTTCTTGGCGGTCATGTCAAGTTGGGATGGGGAGCTCGGCTTTCCACACAAGTCACTGCAGGGTAATCAGGACTCATCTCACGTTGAGAGGGGAATCTCAGTTTTTCTCGAGTTGGGGTGGGAAGCTTAGGATTCCTCTCCAGTTGTGACTGGGACCTCAGGGTACCTCTCATGTTGCCTCAGGGGAGTCAGGACTCCTTTCAAGTTGCCGGGGGAATTTGGGATTGCTCTTGAGTCACTGCAGGGGAGTCAGGCCTCATCTCTAGTTGAGGTGGGAAACTTGGGGTTCCTCTAGAGCTGCAATGGGTATCTTGAGGTTCCACTTGAGTTACAACAGGGCCCTCAGGGATCCTATCTAGTTGCATTGTGGGAATCAGTCCTCCTTTTTGATGCGAGGGGAACCTTGGGGTTCTCTCAAGTGGCAGCAGGGGAATAGGGCCTCATCTCGAGTTGAGGTGGGAAACTCAGGGTTCCTCTCAAATTGTGATGGGTATCTTGGGATCCTCTCGAGTTGCAACAGAAATCTCACAGAACTGCTCATGTTGCCTCAAGGGAGTGAGGACTCCTTTTGAGTTATGAGGGTAACATGGGATTCCTCTCAAGTCGCTGCAGGGAAATAGGGCCTCATTTCAAGTTAGCACAGGAAACTCAGGGTTCATCTTCAGTTACAACATGGATTTTAGTGTTCCTCTTGAGTTGCAACAGGGGAGCCAGGAGTTGTCTCATGTTGAGGCATGGAACTCTGATTTCCTCTTGAGTTGTGAAAGGCATGTCTGGCCTCCTGTCAAGTCAGACAGGGGAACTTGTAATTTTTCTTGAGTTGCAACAGGGGAGTCAGACCTCCCTTCATCTTGTGAGGGGAAACTCGGGATTCCATTCAAGTTGCTGTACTAGAATCAGTTCTTATCTTGAGTTGAGGGGGAACTCGGTGGCCTTTCAACTTGTGGCTGGAATCATGGGGTTCCTCTCAAGTTACTATGGGGATCTGGGGATACCTCTCAAGTGGCAACAGTGGAGTCAGGATTCCTCTAGATTTGAGATGGGGAAGTCATGTTTCCTTTAGAGTTGCAGCAAGGGAGTAGAGTCTCCTCTCGAGTTGCAGCAAAAACTTGGGGTTCTTCTCTAGTTGTTGCTGGAAACTTGGGGTTTCCTCGAGAGTTACAACAGGGGACAGAGCTCCTCTCAAAGTGCAGCAATAAACCAGTGTTCCTCTGGATTTGAAGCCCTGGATGCAGGATTGCACTGGAGACGTGGTGTGGAAGTCAGGGTTCTCCTCAAGCTTGGTTGGTACTCAGGGTTCCTGGTGACTTGCAGTGAGGCCTCCTGTCAAATTCTCTTGGGGTGACTCATCTCTAGCAGAGATGTGCAGGGTGGCTCCTGTCTTGTTGCAATGAAGGGTGAGTGCTCACTAGATTTGTCAAGGAACTACTCTATCATTGTGGTCAGGGTCCACTCTGTAATGGCAGGGGTTTCGAGTCTCTCTAGTGGTGGTGTGCAAGCTCCTCTCTCCTTATTGTGTAAGGTTCGTGTGTATTACTAGAAGAGTGGCTCCTCTCTGTGTGTGATGTCAGTAGGTGCCTCTGAAGTTTGGTTTGAGGGCTTCTTTAGATGGGCAAAGCTTTGCCCTCTCTGGGTTGTGTATGCATGGGGTTTGTCCTCTCTGCTTTTGGTGCAATGGGTTCCTCACTTCAATTCATAGGATCGCTGCTCTCTAGTTGTGAGGGGCTCCCCTCAACTTCCTTCAGGGAGCTTGTCTCTATTGGAGGCAGATGGTCTTCTCTCTAGGTGTGATGTCCTGGAGGACACATCCGAGTTGTGCCTGGGGAATCTGCTTCAGTACTGGCTGGGAGCTCCTCCATCATTTGGTGCAGTGGCCCCTTTTCTTAGGACCCCTTTCTCTAGGGCCAACCTAGGGATCCTGTGAAATTGCAGTAGGGAACTCGGGTGCCTCTTGAGTTGTAGCATATCACTCAGGGTTCATTTAAAGTTGTGGTGGAGACTCTACAATGGGGGAGATCCTCTTTAGTAGCTATGTGCAAGCTGGTCCCTGTCTAAGGGCAATGTGTGGGAGGCTAATTTCTAGATATGGCTTGGGGTCCACTCTCATCTCAGTGGGTATCCACTCTTTATTTGCTGTGTTTCAGCTCATCTCTAGTTGAAGTTTGCAGCCACCTCGCTCCTTGTGGCAGGAGAACTCATAGTTTTTGTAGTTTGGATCCTCTCTAGATGTGGTAGAGTGCTCGTCTCAAATTGGGAGATGGTGTCTTCTCTATTATTGTAATGAGAAGGGGCGCTTTTTCTACTTGCAAAGTGCAGGGTTATTTGTGGCAGGATAGGCCTCCTGCTTACTTGTGATATGAGGCTTCATCCCTGCTTCCAGTAGAAGGCTCTTCTCCAATTGCAGTGGGATAAGCTCCTCTTGAAAATCCTCTGCCTTTGTATCAGTGTCTTAGGGCTCGTGTTGAGTTGGGACCGGGAACTTGGGATTTCTCTCGAGTCACTGCAGGGGAATCAGGCCACATCTCGTATTGAAGTGGAAAAGTCATGGTACTTCTCGAGTTGTGGCTACAAATGGGGTTTCTCACGAGATAAGATGGGGAACTTAGGGATCTTCTTGAGTTGCAACAGGTGAGAAAGGCCTCCACTTGAGGTGCAAGGGGAAGTCAGGATTCCTCTCGAGTTGAAGAAGGGGAATCAGCCCTGATCTCAGGATGAGGTAGGGAAAATGGGTTTCTTCCCAAGCTGAGGCAGGAAACTCGAATTCCTCTCGATTTGCAACGGGGATATCAGGGAACCTCTCGAGTTGCCAAAAGGGAGTCAACAAATCCTTTTGAGTTGCGAGGAGTAACTCAAGATTGCTCTCGAGTCGCTGCAGGGTATTCTGGCCTCATCTCACGATGAGGGAGGAATCTCATGGGTTTTCTCAACTTGCGGTGGGAAGTTGAGGGTTCCTCTCAAGTTGCAATGGGGACCGCAAGGAACTTCTCATGTTGCTTCAGGGAAGTCAAGTCTCCATTCGAGTTGCAAGGGGAAGTGTGGGATTATTCTTGCATCACTGCAGGGAAATCAGGCCTCAATTGAAAATGAAAGGGGTATCTAGAGGTGTTTCTGGAGTTGTGGCAGGAATCTTGGATTCGTTTGAGTTGCGATGGGTACCGCAGGGAGCCTCTCATGATGTCTCTGGAAAGTCAGGAATCCTTTTTAGTTGTGAGTGGCCTCTCTGCATTCCGCTCTAGTTGGTTCAAGGGAAAAGGGCCTCATCTCAATTTGACGTGGAAACCTCAGTGTTCCTCTCCATTTCTGACATGGATCTCAGGGTTTCAGTGGAGTTTCCACAGGGGAGTAAGGCCTTATCTCTTGATGAGACATGGAACTCCACATTCCTCTTGAGGTGTGAAATGGGTGTCAGGCCTGTCTAACTGAGGTAGGGATCTGGGGTTTTTGCTAGAGGTGCCAGAGTGATGTCACTCCTCCCTTTGTGTTGTGAGTGGATACTCAGGGTTACATTTGAGTCAGTGCATTGGAATCAGGCCTTACCTAGAGTAGATGGACAAATCGGGGTCTTTTCAAATTGTGGCATGACATCCATGGTTCCTCTCTAGTTTTAAGGTGAGACCAGCCTTCTCTAGAAGTGTGACAGGAATGTAGAGATTCCTTTCCAGATGAAGCAGGGAAATCGAACCTCATCTTGTGATCTGGAGGGAAAAACAGGGCACTTCTTGAGTTGTGATGGGAAACTCAGTGGGGCCGGATATCACCCTCTTGAGCGTGGCCAGGTATCTCGGGGAATAAAGTTGCATAAAGGTGCCAAGTACCCTTTCTAGTTTCAATAGAGAAAGTGGGATTTCTCTCAAGATGATGCAGCAGAAAAGGGCCTCATCTCTCATTGAGGGGAGAATCTGGTGGTTTTTCTCGGGTTGTGGTGGGAAGCTTGGGATTCCTCTTGAGTTGTGAAGGGTACTTCGGGGACCACCTAGTGTTGCCTCAGGGAAGTCAGGTCTCTATTTTGCGTTGTGAGGGGCATCTCATGATTCATCTTGAGTCGCTGCAGGGGAAATGGGCCTCATGTCACACGGAGGGATGTATCTTGTGGTATTTCTCAAGTTGCGGCCTGAAACTTTAAATTCTTCTCGAGTTGTGATAGGGACCTCAGGGAACCTCTCCAGTTGCCTCAGGGTAGTCTAGTCTCCTTTTGAGTTGCAATGTGGTGCACAGAATTGCTCTCGAGTCACTGCAGGGGAAAGGGCCTCATCTAGTGGTGGGTTGGAATATCATGGTGTTTCTCAAGTTGTGACCTGACGCTTCGGATTCCTCTCGAGTTGTGATGGGGACCTCAGGGTAGCTCTTGTCTTGCCTGAGTTTAGTCAAGGCTCCTTTCGAGGTGCGAGGGTTGGGCAGGATTGCTCTCAAGTCACTGAGGGGGAAATGGGCCCTATCTCACATTGAGGGGAAAATCTTGCGGTGTTTCTCGAGTTGCAGTGGGAAGCTTTGTGTTGCTCTTGAGTTTCGAGGGTAACCTCAGCGACACAATCATTTTGCCTCAGGGAATTCAGGCCTAGTTTCAAGTTATCAAGGCCACCTCGGGATTCCTCTCAAGTCACTAAAGGGATATAGGAGCTCACTTCAGGTTGAGGTGGGAATCAGGGTTCTGATCCAGTTGTGACAGGGATCTAGGGGTTCCTATCAAGTTTCAACAGGGGACTCAGCCCTAGGTTCGTGTTGAGTCATGGAACTTGATTTTTCCAGAGTAAAAAGGGTGTCAGGCTTCCTGTCGAGTTGAGGGAGGGATGTGAGTCTTTTTCTAGAGGTACAACAGGGGGAGTCAGACCTCCATTTGAGTTGTGAAGGCATACTTGGGGTTCCATTCGAGTCAGTGTAGGGGAATCAGGCCTTATCTCGAGTTGAGGTGGTACTTGCCATCATTTCTACATGCAGCACGAACCACAGGCTTCCTCTAGAATTTCAATAGTTGAGGCAAGCCTTCTCTTGAGATATGAAGGGAACATCGGGATTATTCTCAAGATGAAGCAGAGGAATTGGCCCTCAGTCAAGATGAGGCAGTGAACATGGGGTTCTCGATTTGTTGTGGGATTGTGAGGTGGCAACAGGTATCATGGAAAACCTTTTAAGTTGCTAAAGGGAATCGAGACACCTTTCCAGTTTCGAGAGGAAACATGGGGTTGCTCTCAAGGCGCTGCAGGGGAAAAGGTCTTAATCTTGCTTACAAGCAGGAATCTCATGGTTTCTCGAGTTGCCGCGAGAAGATTGGGGTTCCTCTCGGGATGCCACGCGTAACTCAGGGGAACCTCTCGTGATGCCTCAGGGAAGTCAAGTCCCCTTTAGAGTTGCAAGGAGGAAAAGAGGGTTGCTCTTGACTCGCTGCAGGGGAATCGGGCCTCATCTTGCATTCAGCAGGGAATCTCGTGATGTTTCTCGAGTTGTGGAAAGCCACAACTGGGCTCCTCTCGAGTATTGACGTGGTATTCTTGGAACCTGGCATATTGCCTCAGGCAAGTCAGGCCTCCGTTCAGGTTCTGAGGGCCATCTTGGGATTCATTTGAGTCGCTGAAGGGACATATGGACTCATGTCAGGTTGTGGCGGGAATCAGGCTGTTCTCAAGATGCAAAAGGGATCTCGGATTTCCTACTGAGTTTAAACAGGGATGTCAGGCCTCGGCTCGTGTTGAGGCATGGAACTCCACTTTCCAATTGAATTGGAAAAGGGGGTGTAAAGCCTCCTGTGGAATTAACGTGGGGAATTTTGGCTTTTTGTAGAGGTGCAACAGGGAGTCAGACCTTCCTTCGTGCCATTAGGGGATACTCAGGGTTCCATTTGAGTCTTTTCAGGGGAATGAGGCTTTATCTAGGATTGAGGGGGAAGTCGGTGTCCTTTCTACTTGCAGCAGGAACCACAGAGTTCCTCTGGGGTTCCAGTAGGGAGGACAGGCCTCTTCTTGAGGTGTTAGTGGAAATTTGGGATTCCTCTAAGTTGAAGCAGTAGAACTGGTGCTAATCTCAAGAGGAGGCGAGGAAAACAGGGTCTTTTTGAGTTGTGGTGTGCAACTCAGGGTTCCTCTCGAGTGGTGATGGGTATCTCAGAGAACCTCTTGAGTTGTGTAAAAGAAGTCAAGCCTCCTTTTGAGTTTCAAAAGGGTATAGTGGATTGTTCTCGAGGCACTGCAGGGGGAAAGGGCCTCATCTCACGTTTGCAGTGTTGGTGGTTATGGTGGGAGGATCCTGTTTTTCTGGAATTCCAGCAGGAAGCTTGGGGTTCCTTTAGATTTCTGAAGATGAACCTAGGGAATCTCGAGTGTTGCCTCAGGAAGTCAAGTTTCCTTTCAAGTTGCGAGCCGGTCTGTGGATTGCTCTCAAGTCACTGCAGGGTAAATGGGCCTCATTTCCCACTGAGGCGTGTATCTCATGATATTTCTCAAGTTGCAGCCTGAAGCTTTGTGTTCCTCTCGATTTGTGACAGGCACCTCAGGGAACCTCTACTTTTTCTTTTTTAAAACTTTATTTTACTTTACAATACTCTATTGGTTTTGCCATACATCGATATGAATCTATCATGGGTGTACATGTGTTCCCAATCCCGAATCCCCCTCCCACTCCCTCCCTATACCATCTCTCTGGGTCATCCCAGTGCACGAGCCCCAAGCATCCTTTATCCTGCATCGAACCTAGACTGGCGATTGATTTATTATATGCTATTTTACATGTTTCAATGGCATTCTCCCAAATCATCCCACCCTCTTCCTCTCCCGCAGAGTCCAAAAGACTGTCCTATATATCTGTGTCTCTTTTACCGTCTCACATACAGGGTTATCCTTACCATCTTCCTAAATTCCATATATATGTGTTAGTATACTGTATTGGTGTTTTTCTTTCTGGCTTACTTCACTCTGTAAAATCGGCTCGTTTCATCCACTTCATTAGAACTGATTCCAATGTATTCTTTTTAAAGGCTGAGTAAGGCTATGGCTTTTCCAGTAATCAAGCATGGATGTAAGAGTTAGACTGTGAAGAAGGCTGAGTGCTGAAGAATTGATGCTTTTGAACTGTGGTGTTGGAGAAGACTCTTCAGAGTCCCTTGGACTGCAAGGAGATCCAACCAGTCCATTCTGAAGATCATCCCTGGGATTTCTTTGGAAGGAATGATGCTAAAGCAGAAACTCTAGTACTTTGGCCACCTCATGCAAAGAGTTGACTCATTGGAAAAGACTTTGATGCTGGGAGGGATTGGGGGCAGGAGGAGAAGGGGACAACAGAGGATGAGATGACTGGATGGCCTCACTGATGTGATGGACATGAATCTAGGACTTGGTGATGGACAGGGNTATTCTTTTTAAGGGCTGAGTAATACTCCATTGTGTATATGTACCACAGCTTTCTTATCCAGTCATCTGCTGATGGACATCCAGGTTGCTTCCATGTCCTGGCTATTATAAACAGTGCTGTGATTAACATTGGAGTACACGTGTCCCTTTCAATTCTGGTTTCCTCAGTGTGTATGCCCAGCAGTGGGATTGCTATGTCATATGGTAGCTCAATTTCCAGTTTTTTAAGGAATCTCCACACTGTTCTCCATAGTGGTTGTACTAGTTTGGATTCCCACCAAGAGTGTAAGATGGTTCCCTTTTCTCTACACCCTCTCCAGCATTTATTGCTTGTAGACATTTGAA
This sequence comes from Raphicerus campestris, assembly GCA_006410735.1. NCBI lineage: Eukaryota > Metazoa > Chordata > Mammalia > Artiodactyla > Bovidae > Raphicerus > Raphicerus campestris. The sequence goes on along the minus strand of SJYW01006177.1, from coordinate 73,731 downwards.
TCACAGCCATTCTGACTGGCGTGAAATGGTACCTCATTGTGGTTTTGATTTGAATTTCTCTGATAATGAGTGATGTTGAGCATCTTTTCATGTGTTTGTTAGCCATCTGTATGTCTTCTTTGGAGAAATGTCTATTTAGTTCTTTGGCCCATTTTTTGATTGGGTCATTTATTTTTCTGGAATTGAGCTGCAGGAGTTGCTTGTATATTTTTGAGATTAGTTGTTTGTCAGTTGCTTCATTTGCTATTATTTTCTCCCATTCTGAAGGCTGTCTTTTCACCTTGCTTATAGTTTGTTGCACAGAAGCTTTTAATTTTAATTAGATCCCATTTGTTTATTTTTGCTTTTATTTCCAGTATTCTGGGAGATGAGTCATAGAGGATACTCCTGTGATTTATGTTGGAGAGTGTTTTGCCTATAGTCTCCTCTAGTTGTTTTGTAGTTTCTGGTGTTACGTTTAATCTTTAATCCATATGGGGTTTGTTTTAGTGAATGGTGTTAGAAAGTGTTCTAGTTTCATTCTTTTACAAGTGGTTGACCTGTTTCCCAGCACCACTTATTAAAGAAATTGTCTTTAATCCATTGTATATTATTGCCTCCTTTGTTGAAGATCAGGTGTCCATAAGTGTGTGGATGTATCTCTGGGCTTTCTATTTTGTTACATTGATCTATATTTCTGTCTTTGTGCCAGTACCATACTGTTTTGATGACTGTGGCTTTGTAGTAGAGCCTGAAGTCAGGCAGGTTGATTCCTCCAGTTCCATTCTTCTTTCTCAAAATTTCTTTGGGTATTTGAGGGTTTTTTGTATTTCCATACTAATTGTGAAATCATTTGTTCTAGCTTTGTGAAAAATACTGCTGGTTGCTTGATAGGGATTGCATTGAATCTATAAATTGCTTTGGGTAGTATACTCATTTTCACTCTATTGATTCTTCCAATCCATGAACATGGTATATTTGTCCATCTATTAGTGTCCTCTTTTATTTCTTTCACCATTGTTTTATAGTCTTTAAAAAACAGTGTTATATAGGTTTTTAGTTTCTTTAGGTAGATATATTCCTAAGTATTTGATTCTTTTCTTTGCAATGGTGAACGGAATTGTTTCCTTAATGTCTTTTCCTACTTTCTCATTATTAGTGTATAGGAATGCAAGGGATTTATGTGTGTTGGTTTTATACCCTGCAACTTTACTATATTCATTGATTAGCTCTGGTAATTTTCTGGTGGAGTCTTTAGGGTTTTCTGTGTAGAGGATCATGTCATCTGCAAAGAGTAAGAGTTTTACTTCTTTTCCAATTTGGATTCCTTTGATTTCTTTTTCTGTTCTGATTGCTGTGGCCAAAACTTCCAGAATTATGTTGAATAGTAGTAGTGAAAGTGGGCACCCTTGTCTTGTTCCCGACTTTAGGGGAGATGCTTTCAATTTTTCATCATTGAGGATAATGTTTGCTGTGGGTTTGTCATATATAGCTTTTATTATGTTGAGATATGTTCCTTCTATTACTGCTTTCTGGAGAGTTTTTATCATAAATGGATGTTGAATTTTGTCAAAGGCCTTCTCTGCATCTATTGAGATAATCATATGGCTTTTATTTTTTAATTTGTTAATGTGGTGAATTACATTGATTGATTTGTGGATATTGAAGAATCCTTGAATCCCTGGGATAAAGCCCACTTGATCATGGTGTATGATCTTTTTAATGTGTTGTTGGATTCTTATTGCTAGAATTTTGGGAGGATTTTTGCTTCTATGTTCATCAATGATATTGGTCTGTAGTTTTCTTTTCTTTTTTTGTGTGGCATCTTTGTCAAGTGTTGGTGTTAGCTTGATGGTGGCCTCATAGAATGAGTTTGGAATTTACCTTCCTCTGCAATTTTCTGGAAGAGTTTGAATAGGATAGGTGTTAGCTCTTCTCTAAATTTTTGGTAGAATTCAGCTGTGAAGCCGTCTGGACCTGGACTTTGTTTGCTGGAAGATTTCTGATTACAGTTTCAATTTCGATGCTTGTGATGGGTCTGTTTAGATTTTCTATTTCTTTCTGATCAGTTTTGGAAAGTTGTATTTTTCTAAGAATTTGTCCGGTTTTTCCACGTTGTCCATTTTATTGGCATATAATTGCTGATAGTGTTGGGACCTAACAAATGCCATGATAAGCTTCCGGGACTGGGGTGGGCCTCATGGGAAAAGCTGAGTCATTGCCCAGTGACGTCATCCCCACAGATGCCAGAACTTGTCCAATCAGCATACTCCCCGCAATCTGGTTTGAGTCTATCAGGACGTAAAAGACATCCCGCAAGGAAGCCCACACACATGAAAGACCAGCCAATTAGAAAATAACAGGAAATCCCTGCAGTCAATAAAGATTAGGCAATTAGTAAACAACAGGAAACCCCTGCAGCCAATAAAGATTAGCCAATTAGTAAATACCAGGAAAACCCCTGCAGCCAATCCGCCCTTGCCAACTCTCTGTCTTTGTTCTAAAACTATAAATACTGCTGTAATTCTGGGCTCAGCGCTCTTGCTCCACTCCACTACATTGGATGTGGCAGGGGCCCTAGCTCGAGCTAGAGATAAAACCCCTTTATGCTTTTGCATTGCCGTGGATGTCTTATTCTTTCAGTTTTGTGGACTCAGACTCTGGGCATAACAATAGTAGTCTCTTATGATCCTTTGTATTTCTGTGTTGTCTGTTGTGATCTCTCCATTTTCATTTCTAATTTTACTGATTTGATTTTTCTTCCTTTGTTTCTTGATGAGTCTGGCTAATGGTTTGTCAATTTTATTTATCCTTTCAAAGAACCCGCTGTTGGCTTTGTAGATTTTTGTTATGGTCTCTTTTTTTTTTCTTTTGCATTTATTTTTCCCCTAATTTTTAAGAATTCTTTCCTCTACTAACCCTGGGGTTCTCCATTTCTTCCTTTTCTAGTTGCTTTAGGTTTAGAGTTTGGTTATTTATTTGATTTTTTTCTTGTTTCTTGAGGTATGCCTGTATTGCTATGAACTTTCCACTTAGCACTGCTCTTACGGTGTCCCCCAGGTTTTGGGTTGTTGTCTTTTCATTTTCATTCGTTTCTATGCATATTTTTATTTCTTCTGTGATTTGTTGATTATTCAGCAGCGTTTTGTTCAGCCTCCTTATGTTGGATTTTTAAATAGTTTTTCTCCTGTAATTGAGATCTAATCTTACTGCATTATGGTCAGAAAAGATGCTTGGAATGATTTCAGTTTTTTTGAAATTACCAAGGCTAGATTTATGTCCCAGGATGTGATCTATCCTGAAGAAGGTTCAGTGAGCACTTGAGAAAATAGGTGAAATTCACTGTTTTGGGGTGAAATGTCCTATAGATATCCAATAGGTCTAACCGGTCTATTGTATCATTTAAAGTCTGTGTTTCTTTGTTAATTTTATGTTTAGTTGATCTATCCATAGGTGTGGGTGGGGTATTAAAGCCTCTCACTATTATTGTGTTATTGTTAATTTTTCCTTTCATACTTGGTAGCATTTGTCTTACATATTGTGGTGCTCCTATGTTGGATGCATATGTATTTATAATTGTTATATCTTCTTCTTGGGTTGATCCTTTGATCATTATGTAGTGTCCTTCTTTGTCTCTTTTCACAGCCTTTGTTTTAAAGTCTATTTTATCGGATATGAGTATTTCTACTCCTGCTTTGTTTTGGTCTCTATTTGTGTGGAATATCTTTTTCCAGTCCTTCACTTTCAGTCTGTATGTGTCCCTAGTTTTGAGGTAGGTCTTTTGTAGGCAGCATATATAGGGGTCTTGTTTTTGAGTTCATGCAGTCAGTCTTTGTCTTTTGGTTGGGGCATTCAACCCATTTATGCTTAAGGTAATTATGATATGTATGATCCAATTGCCATTGACTTTATTGTTTTGGGCTCTGGTTTATATACCCTTTTTATGTTCCCTATCTAGGGAATATCCTTTAGCATTTGTTGGAGAGCTGGTGTGGTGGTACTGAATTCTCCCAGCTTTTGCTTGTCTGGAAAGCTTTTGATTTCTCCTTCATATTTAAATGAGTTCCTTGCTGGGTACAGTAATCTGGGCTATATATTATTTTCTTTCATGACTTTATGTCTTGCCATTCCCTCCTGGCCTGAAGAGTATCTATGGAAAGATCAGTAATTATCCTTATGGGAATCCCCTTGTGTGTTATTTGTTGTTTTTCCCTTGCTACTTTTAATATTTATTTGTTCTTTGTGTTTTAGCTTTGTTAATTTGATTAATATGTGTCTTGGGGGGTTTTGCCTTGGGTTTATCCTGTTGACTCTCTTGGTTTCTTGGACTTGGGTGATTATTTCCTTTCCCATTTTAGGGAAGTTTTTAACTATTATCTCCTCAAGTATTTTCTCATGGTCTTTCTTTTTGTCTTCTTCTTCTGGGACATCTATAATTCAGATGTTAGAGCATTTCATATTGTCCTGGAGGTCTCTGAGATTGTCCTCATTTCTTTTAATTTGTTTTTCTTTTTTCCTCTCTGATTCATTTATTTCTACCATTCTATCTTCTACTTCACTAATCCTATCTTCTCCCTCTATTATTCTACTATTTATTGCCTCCAGAGTGTTTTTGATCTTATTTATTGCAGTATTCATTATATATTGACTCTTTTTTATTTCTTCTAGGTCCTTGTTAAGCCTTTCTTGCATCTTCTCAGTCCTGTCTCCAGGCTATTTATCTGTGATTCCATTTTTATTTCAAGATTTTGGATCATTTTCACAATCATTATTTGGAATTCTTTATCAGGTAGATTCCCTATCTCTTCCTCTTTGGTTTGGTGGACATTTTTCCTGTTCCTTTACCTGCTGGGTATTCCTCTGTTTCTTGATCTTGTTTATATTGCTGCATTTGGGATGGCCTTTCTGTATTCTGGCAGTTTATGGAGTTCTCTTCATTGTGGAGTTTCCTCACTGTTGGTGGGGTTGTATCAGTGGCTTGTCAAGGGTTTCTGGTTAGGGAAGCTTGTGTCGTTGTTCTGTTGGATAGAGTTGGATTTCTGCTCTGTGGAGTGCAATGAAGTGTGAAGTAATGAGTTATGAGATGTCAATGGTTTCGGAGTAATTTTAGGCCGCCTGTATACTGAAGCTCAGGGCTGTGTTCCTGTGTTGCTGGAGAATTTGTGTGATATGTCTTGCTCTGGAACTTGTTGGCCCTTGCGTGGTGCTTGGTTTCAGTGTAGGTGTGGAGACATTTGATGAGCTCCTATCAAGTAATGTTCCCTGGATTCAGGAGTTCTCAGGATTTGGACTTAAGCCTCCTGCTTCTGGTTTACAGTCTTATTTTTACAGTAGTCTCAAGACTCCTCCTTCTATATAGCACCATTTATATAACATCTAGGTTAAAGATGAAATGTTTCTCCACAGTGAGGGACACCCAGAGAGGTTCACCGAGTTACATGGAGAAGAGAAGAGGGTGTTAGAGGTGACCCAATGAGATAAGGTGGAATCAAAAGAAGAGAGAGCAAGCTAGCCAGTAATCACTTCCTTATTTGCGCTCCACAGTCTGGACTGCTCAGAGATGTTCATGGAGTTATAGAGAGAAGAGAAGAGGGAGGAAGGAAACAGGTGGCCTGGAGGATAAGAGGGGGGGAAATGAAATGTAGAGAGACAGATTTAGCCAGTAATCAGTTGCTTAAGAGTTCTCCACTGTCTGGAACACACAGATTCATAGAGTTGGGTATAGAAGAGAAGGGGAAGGGAGGAGACAGGGGCGACCTGGTGGAGAAAAAGGAGAGTCCAAAGAGAAGAGACCAGTCAAGCCAGTAATCTTGCTAGAAGAAGGAGGAGGAGGAGGAGGAGGAGGAGGAGGAGGAGGACACCCTGGCACATGTGACAGCCCTGGGGTACCTCAAGGGCAAGCAAGGAGGAGCTCTTCTTGAGTTGCGGCGGGACCCGAGGGCAAGCCCTGAGGGCAAGCCAGTGTGTTGGGAGTCGAGCCTCAGGGTGACAGTCGAGGCAGTGCTGGGCAGTCAGTTTCATCTGGAGTGGACAATGCATTTGGGGGTCTTGGGGAATGATGGCCTGACCCCTGAGGCTCCTCCTGACTCTCCTGGTGCAAGCGCCTCCTCTTGGGATGCGAGGGAGCACCGGGAATGCTTTCACGATGGAGCAGGGAAAGGGCTCCTCATCTGGAGCTGAGGAGGGGAAAACGGGGCTCCTCTTGAGTCACAGCAGGACGCTTGGTGTTCCTCTCAAGTGGGAACGGCTGGGGCGGGGAAATTCTTG
>SJYW01006177.1:0-64576 GCA_006410735.1 Raphicerus campestris | reverse complement strand
AATAGTTTTTCTCCTGTAATTGAGATCTAATCTTACTGCATTATGGTCAGAAAAGATGCTTGGAATGATTTCAGTTTTTTTGAAATTACCAAGGCTAGATTTATGTCCCAGGATGTGATCTATCCTGAAGAAGGTTCAGTGAGCACTTGAGAAAATAGGTGAAATTCACTGTTTTGGGGTGAAATGTCCTATAGATATCCAATAGGTCTAACCGGTCTATTGTATCATTTAAAGTCTGTGTTTCTTTGTTAATTTTATGTTTAGTTGATCTATCCATAGGTGTGGGTGGGGTATTAAAGCCTCTCACTATTATTGTGTTATTGTTAATTTTTCCTTTCATACTTGGTAGCATTTGTCTTACATATTGTGGTGCTCCTATGTTGGATGCATATGTATTTATAATTGTTATATCTTCTTCTTGGGTTGATCCTTTGATCATTATGTAGTGTCCTTCTTTGTCTCTTTTCACAGCCTTTGTTTTAAAGTCTATTTTATCGGATATGAGTATTTCTACTCCTGCTTTGTTTTGGTCTCTATTTGTGTGGAATATCTTTTTCCAGTCCTTCACTTTCAGTCTGTATGTGTCCCTAGTTTTGAGGTAGGTCTTTTGTAGGCAGCATATATAGGGGTCTTGTTTTTGAGTTCATGCAGTCAGTCTTTGTCTTTTGGTTGGGGCATTCAACCCATTTATGCTTAAGGTAATTATGATATGTATGATCCAATTGCCATTGACTTTATTGTTTTGGGCTCTGGTTTATATACCCTTTTTATGTTCCCTATCTAGGGAATATCCTTTAGCATTTGTTGGAGAGCTGGTGTGGTGGTACTGAATTCTCCCAGCTTTTGCTTGTCTGGAAAGCTTTTGATTTCTCCTTCATATTTAAATGAGTTCCTTGCTGGGTACAGTAATCTGGGCTATATATTATTTTCTTTCATGACTTTATGTCTTGCCATTCCCTCCTGGCCTGAAGAGTATCTATGGAAAGATCAGTAATTATCCTTATGGGAATCCCCTTGTGTGTTATTTGTTGTTTTTCCCTTGCTACTTTTAATATTTATTTGTTCTTTGTGTTTTAGCTTTGTTAATTTGATTAATATGTGTCTTGGGGGGTTTTGCCTTGGGTTTATCCTGTTCACTCTCTGGGTTTCTTGGACTTGGGTGATTATTTCCTTTCCCATTTTAGGGAAGTTTTTAACTATTATCTCCTCAAGTATTTTCTCATGGTCTTTCTTTTTGTCTTCTTCTTCTGGGACATCTATAATTCAGATGTTAGAGCATTTCATATTGTCCTGGAGGTCTCTGAGATTGTCCTCATTTCTTTTAATTTGTTTTTCTTTTTTCCTCTCTGATTCATTTATTTCTACCATTCTATCTTCTACTTCACTAATCCTATCTTCTCCCTCTATTATTCTACTATTTATTGCCTCCAGAGTGTTTTTGATCTTATTTATTGCAGTATTCATTATATATTGACTCTTTTTTATTTCTTCTAGGTCCTTGTTAAACCTTTCTTGCATCTTCTCAGTCCTGTCTCCAGGCTATTTATCTGTGATTCCATTTTTATTTCAAGATTTTGGATCATTTTCACAATCATTATTTGGAATTCTTTATCAGGTAGATTCCCTATCTCTTCCTCTTTGGTTTGGTGGACATTTTTCCTGTTCCTTTACCTGCTGGGTATTCCTCTGTTTCTTGATCTTGTTTATATTGCTGCATTTGGGATGGCCTTTCTGTATTCTGGCAGTTTATGGAGTTCTCTTCATTGTGGAGTTTCCTCACTGTTGGTGGGGTTGTATCAGTGGCTTGTCAAGGGTTTCTGGTTAGGGAAGCTTGTGTCGTTGTTCTGTTGGATAGAGTTGGATTTCTGCTCTGTGGAGTGCAATGAAGTGTGAAGTAATGAGTTATGAGATGTCAATGGTTTCGGAGTAATTTTAGGCCNTCTTTTAATTTGTTTTTCTTTTTTCCTCTCTGATTCATTTATTTCTACCATTCTATCTTCTACTTCACTAATCCTATCTTCTCCCTCTATTATTCTACTATTTATTGCCTCCAGAGTGTTTTTGATCTTATTTATTGCAGTATTCATTATATATTGACTCTTTTTTATTTCTTCTAGGTCCTTGTTAAACCTTTCTTGCATCTTCTCAGTCCTGTCTCCAGGCTATTTATCTGTGATTCCATTTTTATTTCAAGATTTTGGATCATTTTCACAATCATTATTTGGAATTCTTTATCAGGTAGATTCCCTATCTCTTCCTCTTTGGTTTGGTGGACATTTTTCCTGTTCCTTTACCTGCTGGGTATTCCTCTGTTTCTTGATCTTGTTTATATTGCTGCATTTGGGATGGCCTTTCTGTATTCTGGCAGTTTATGGAGTTCTCTTCATTGTGGAGTTTCCTCACTCTTGGTGGGGTTGTATCAGTGGCTTGTCAAGGGTTTCTGGTTAGGGAAGCTTGTGTCGTTGTTCTGTTGGATAGAGTTGGATTTCTGCTCTGTGGAGTGCAATGAAGTGTGAAGTAATGAGTTATGAGATGTCAATGGTTTCGGAGTAATTTTAGGCCGCCTGTATACTGAAGCTCAGGGCTGTGTTCCTGTGTTGCTGGAGAATTTGTGTGATATGTCTTGCTCTGGAACTTGTTGGCCCTTGCGTGGTGCTTGGTTTCAGTGTAGGTGTGGAGACATTTGATGAGCTCCTATCAAGTAATGTTCCCTGGATTCAGGAGTTCTCAGGATTTGGACTTAAGCCTCCTGCTTCTGGTTTACAGTCTTATTTTTACAGTAGTCTCAAGACTCCTCCTTCTATATAGCACCATTTATATAACATCTAGGTTAAAGATGAAATGTTTCTCCACAGTGAGGGACACCCAGAGAGGTTCACCGAGTTACATGGAGAAGAGAAGAGGGTGTTAGAGGTGACCCAATGAGATAAGGTGGAATCAAAAGAAGAGAGAGCAAGCTAGCCAGTAATCACTTCCTTATTTGCGCTCCACAGTCTGGACTGCTCAGAGATGTTCATGGAGTTATAGAGAGAAGAGAAGAGGGAGGAAGGAAACAGGTGGCCTGGAGGATAAGAGGGGGGGAAATGAAATGTAGAGAGACAGATTTAGCCAGTAATCAGTTGCTTAAGAGTTCTCCACTGTCTGGAACACACAGATTCATAGAGTTGGGTATAGAAGAGAAGGGGAAGGGAGGAGACAGGGGCGACCTGGTGGAGAAAAAGGAGAGTCCAAAGAGAAGAGACCAGTCAAGCCAGTAATCTTGCTAGAAGAAGAAGAAGGAGGAGGAGGAGGAGGAGGAGGAGGAGGACACCCTGGCACATGTGACAGCCCTGGGGTACCTCAAGGGCAAGCAAGGAGGAGCTCTTCTTGAGTTGCGGCGGGACCCGAGGGCAAGCCCTGAGGGCAAGCCAGTGTGTTGGGAGTCGAGCCTCAGGGTGACAGTCGAGGCAGTGCTGGGCAGTCAGTTTCATCTGGAGTGGACAATGCATTTGGGGGTCTTGGGGAATGATGGCCTGACCCCTGAGGCTCCTCCTGACTCTCCTGGTGCAAGCGCCTCCTCTTGGGATGCGAGGGAGCACCGGGAATGCTTTCACGATGGAGCAGGGAAAGGGCTCCTCATCTGGAGCTGAGGAGGGGAAAACGGGGCTCCTCTTGAGTCACAGCAGGACGCTTGGTGTTCCTCTCAAGTGGGAACGGCTGGGGCGGGGAAATTCTTGGGTCATAGCAAGGGTGTGAAGGAGCCTTTCAAGTTCCAAGAGGGAAGGGATGATTTCCCCCGAGATGCCGCAGCGGGCAAGGGCCTCACCTGCCTTCAGGGGAGAAGCTTCTGGTTTTTCTCAAGTTGTGGCGAGGTCCACTTGAGTTATGACGGGGACCCCAGGGACCCGCGCCTGTGGCCTCAGGAGAGGCCAGTCTCTGTGCGAGTTGGAGGTGCTTCTGAGGGGGGTGGAGGAGGAGGAGAAGAAGGAAAAGGAGGATGAGGATGAGGAAGAGGAGGTGAAGGTGAAGGCGAAGGCGAAGGAGAGTCAGCAGCAGGTAGCGGGGTTTTCTCCGAGCATTCCCCTGAATGGAGGTGTGTCCCCACAGGCAGCAGGCAGTGCAGGATGTGTTATTCTTATAATTGAAATTATGGGTTTATTAAAAAAAATTTGTATTTGCTTTAAAAATAGGATCTTTTTTTGGAAAAGTAATTGTAGGTTATAGAAATGAAAATTAAAGGAGTAATAGAGAATTAATAATCTTTAAAAAGTTAAAAAAGAAAAGATAAAGGAAAAAAAAAGAATGATCATAAAAATAGTAAAGATATATCTAGAACTTTCTCTGTTGTTGTGAGCACTGTAGGGTCAGTTCACTTTTGGATAGTTCCTTGGACTGGCTTATATTTCTTGATCTATAGGCCCCTTCCTATGTAGTCTGTACTAACGATAGGGTTTTAATCTATTGCACCTGTCACTTCCAAGGCAGTTCCCTCTGTTTTAGCTTCTTCCATTTGCTGGTCTCTTCAGTGTCTGATTTTCGCCCTGACACAAGGGTCGTGGTGGTGGATACTTTTTTTAGGCTCACTTGTTCAGTCGCACTGTGGAAGGGAGGGACACTGCAAAAAATAACCACAGCATCTGCTCGCAGTGTCTCAGCCACACTGGGCCTGCCCCCGCTCACAGCATACACAGCTCAGGCTCTTGGTTGCCCCGCCAGGAACTGTCTGAGGCCGGCCCTGGGCTGCATGCACCTCCCAGGTCTAAGCTGTTCATGTTCAGGCACTCGGGCAGTCCTCAGATATGCAGACTCCATTAGGCCACCGTTTTGTGCCCTTCCCAGGTCCAAGTAGCTCAGGTGTTTGGCAAGCACTGTTGCTGTGACTTATCACTTCTCCCATCCCTTCTGCTCAGTTTTCTGGGTGTACAACTGGTGAACCTTTATGGGTGTACATCAAGAGGATGATGACTGTCCAGAACCCCAAGAAGTCTTAATTACCAAAGAAGTCTGCTAGCAGATTGATAGATAATGTCTCTCTGGGGCTTCTATTGTCCCGTTCTGGCCCTTCTGGCTCTGGCTGCTTCTCACTGAAGGGTGATGGTCTGCAGCCAACTAATTCTGTTCCATCCTTTATTCTGTGAGCTATCCTGGCAGTGTCTTATGTTAGAGCTTTTCGCGTGGTAGCTATCCCACAGTCTAGTTTGCTAGCCCAAGTTACTTTGCTCTGGCTACCCTTGGGGCATTCAGGCCCAATGCTTACGAAGCAATGCTGCCTGCACCTCCCTGCCCAGCCCCCACTTGCTAGTGGCAGATGCAGGTGTCTGTGCTGCTTCTCCACTGGGGAAGTTACCGTTGGGTTTGTAATCTGTGGGTTTAATTATTTATTTATTTTTCCTCCCTGTTATGTTGCCCTCTGTGCTTCCAAGGCTCACCACAGACTCAGTAGCCAGAGTGTTTCTTGGTGTTTGGAAACCTATCTCTTTTTAAGACTCCCTTCCCAGGACAGAACTCCCTCCCTACCTCTTTTGTCTCTCTTTTTGTCTTTTATATTTTTTTCCTACCTGTTTTCAAAGACAATGAGCTGCTTTTCTGTGTGCCTGATGTCCTCTGCTGGCATTCCAAAGTTGTTTTGTGGAATTTACTCAGTGTTAAAATGTTATTTTGATTAATTTATGGGGGAGAAAGTGGTATCCCCGTCCTATTCTGCCATTTTAGGACCACCCAGATCAGAACCGCTCCTGTTGCCTCAGGTGGTCTAATCTCCTTTTAAATTGTGATGCAGTGCATGTAATTGCTCTCAAGTCACTGCAAGGGAAAGGGCCTCATCTTGCATTGAGTTGGAATCTAGTGTTACTTCTCAAGTTGCAGCCTAAAGCTTCGGCTTCATCTTGAATTGCAACGGGGACCTCAGGGTACCTCTCGTCTTACCTAAGTTTAATCAAGGCTCCTTTCGAGGTGTGAGGGTTGGGCAGGATTGCTCTCAAGTCACTGAGGAGGAAATGGGCCTTATCGCATTGAGTGGGAAATCTTGTGGTGTTTCTGGAGTTCCAGCAGGAAGCTTTGGGTTGTTTTCGAGTTTTGAGGGGGACCTCAGTGAGCCTCTCATTATTGCCTCAGGGATGTCAGGCCTCCTTTCAAGTTGTGAGGGTCACCTATGGATTCTTCTCCAGTCGCCTAGGGGTTATAGGAGCTGATTTCAGGATGAGGCGGGATTCAGGGTTCCTTTCCAGTTGTGACAGGGATCTCGGGGTTCCTATGGAGTTTCAACAGGGGAGTCAGCCCTTGCCACATATTGAAGTATGGAACTTGATTTCCTACTGAGCAAAATGTGTGTCCGCCCTCGTGTCAAATTGAGGTGGGGATGTGGGTCTTTTTATAGAGGTACATCAGGGGAGTTAGAGTTCCATTCAGGTGGTGAAGGCATACTCAGGGTTCCATTCAAGTCAGTGTAGGGGAGTCTGTCCTTATCTTGAATTGAGGACGTACTCATTGTCCTTTCAACTTGCAGAACGAATCTCGGCTTCCACTAAGGTTTCAATAGGTGAGAAAAGCCTTCTCTTTAGATATGAGGGAACATTGNGCCCAAGTTACTTTGCTCTGGCTACCCTTGGGGCATTCAGGCCCAATGCTTACGAAGCAATGCTGCCTGCACCTCCCTGCCCAGCCCCCACTTGCTAGTGGCAGATGCAGGTGTCTGTGCTGCTTCTCCACTGGGGAAGTTACCGTTGGGTTTGTAATCTGTGGGTTTAATTATTTATTTATTTTTCCTCCCTGTTATGTTGCCCTCTGTGCTTCCAAGGCTCACCACAGACTCAGTAGCCAGAGTGTTTCTTGGTGTTTGGAAACCTATCTCTTTTTAAGACTCCCTTCCCAGGACAGAACTCCCTCCCTACCTCTTTTGTCTCTCTTTTTGTCTTTTATATTTTTTTCCTACCTGTTTTCAAAGACAATGAGCTGCTTTTCTGTGTGCCTGATGTCCTCTGCTGGCATTCCAAAGTTGTTTTGTGGAATTTACTCAGTGTTAAAATGTTATTTTGATTAATTTATGGGGGAGAAAGTGGTATCCCCGTCCTATTCTGCCATTTTAGGACCACCCAGATCAGAACCGCTCCTGTTGCCTCAGGTGGTCTAATCTCCTTTTAAATTGTGATGCAGTGCATGTAATTGCTCTCAAGTCACTGCAAGGGAAAGGGCCTCATCTTGCATTGAGTTGGAATCTAGTGTTACTTCTCAAGTTGCAGCCTAAAGCTTCGGCTTCATCTTGAATTGCAACGGGGACCTCAGGGTACCTCTCGTCTTACCTAAGTTTAATCAAGGCTCCTTTCGAGGTGTGAGGGTTGGGCAGGATTGCTCTCAAGTCACTGAGGAGGAAATGGGCCTTATCGCATTGAGTGGGAAATCTTGTGGTGTTTCTGGAGTTCCAGCAGGAAGCTTTGGGTTGTTTTCGAGTTTTGAGGGGGACCTCAGTGAGCCTCTCATTATTGCCTCAGGGATGTCAGGCCTCCTTTCAAGTTGTGAGGGTCACCTATGGATTCTTCTCCAGTCGCCTAGGGGTTATAGGAGCTGATTTCAGGATGAGGCGGGATTCAGGGTTCCTTTCCAGTTGTGACAGGGATCTCGGGGTTCCTATGGAGTTTCAACAGGGGAGTCAGCCCTTGCCACATATTGAAGTATGGAACTTGATTTCCTACTGAGCAAAATGTGTGTCCACCCTCGTGTCAAATTGAGGTGGGGATGTGGGTCTTTTTATAGAGGTACATCAGGGGAGTTAGAGTTCCATTCAGGTGGTGAAGGCATACTCAGGGTTCCATTCAAGTCAGTGTAGGGGAGTCTGTCCTTATCTTGAATTGAGGACGTACTCATTGTCCTTTCAACTTGCAGAACGAATCTCGGCTTCCACTAAGGTTTCAATAGGTGAGAAAAGCCTTCTCTTTAGATATGAGGGAACATTGAGATTCTTCTCAAGATGAAGCTGAGGAATCGGCCCTCATTTGAGATGAGGCAGTGAACATGGGGTTCTTCTCGATTTGCTGTGGGAAAGTGAGATGGCTATGAATATTGTGGATAGTCTCTTGAGTGGCTAAAAAGAATCGAGCCTCCTTTCTGGTTTCTAAGAGGGAACATGGAGTTGCTTTTGAGACACTGCAGGGGAAAAGGTCCTAATCTTGCTTACAGGTGGGAATCTCATGGTTTCTCGAGTTGCCACCAGAAGTTTGGGGTGCCTCTCCAGCTGAAACAGATACCTAAGGGGAACCTCTTGTGATGTCTCTTTTCAAGTTGCAAGGAGGAGCAGAGCATTGCTCTCGACTCTCTGCAGGGGAATCAGGCCTCATCTCGCATTCAGGGGAGAATCTTGTGATGTTTCTCAAGTTGTGGCAGGAAGCGACAACTGGGCTCGTCTCGTATTGACGTGGTCTTCTGGGATCCTGGCATGCTGCCTCAGGCAAGTCAGGCTTCCTTTCAGGTTCTGAAGGCCACTTCAGGATGCCTTTGAGTTGCTGAAGGGATATAAGCTCTCATTTCAGGGTGGGGCGAGAGTCAGGCTTGCTCTCCAGTTGTGACAGGGATCTCGGGCTTCCTGTTGAATTTCAAAAGGGAAGTCAGGCCTTGGCTCGTGTTGAGACATGGAACTCTACTTTCCAGTCAAATTGGAAAAAGGGATGTCAGGCCTCCTGTTGAATTGATATGGGGAATTTTGGCTTTTTGTAGAGGTGCAACAGGGGAGTCAGACCTCCCTTCGTGTTCTTAAGGGATACTCAGGGTTCCATTTGAGTCTTTTCAGGGGAATGAGGTTTTATCTTGGATTGAAGGGGAAGTTGGTGTCCTTTTGACTTGCAGTAGGAAACACAAAATTCCTCTGGGGTTCCAATAGGGAGGACAAGCCTCCACTTGAGGTGTTAGTGGAAAGTTGGGATTCCTCTGAGTTGAAGCAGGAGAATCAGTGCTAATCTCGAGATGAGGTTGGGAAAACGGGGCTCTTTTCAAGTTGTGGCATGAAACTCATGGTTCCTCTCAAGTGGTGATGGGAATCTCGGGGAACCTCTTGAATTGTGTAAAGGGATTCAAGCCTCTTTTCGCATTTCAAAATGGAATTGTGTATTGCTCTTGAGGCGCTGCACTGGAAAAGGGCCTTATCTCACATTTGCAATGGTGGTAGTGTTAGGGGATCTTGTTTTACTCAACTTCCAGTGGGAAGATTGGGGTTCCTCTAGATTTCTGAAGGTGAAACTAGGGAACCTCGCATGTTTCCTCAAGGAAGTCAAGTCTGCTTTCAAGTTGTAAGGCGGTGCATGGCATTGCTCTTGAGTCATTGCAGGGGCAATTGGCCTCATTTTTCACTGAGGGATCTATCTCGTGGTGTTTCTCAAGTTGCAGCCTAAAGCTTTGGTTTCCTCTCGAGTTGTGATGGAGAACTCAGGGAACCTCTCATGTTGCCTCAGGGTAGTCTACTCTCCTTTTGAGTTGCAATGTGGTGTGTGGAATTGCTCTTGAGTGACTGCAGGAGAAAGGGTTAGCAATCTCATGGTGTTTCTCAAGTTGTGACCTGAATCTTCAGGCTCCTCTCGAGTTGTGACAGGGACCTCAGGGTAGCTCTCATGTTGCCTGAGTTTAGTCATGGCTCCTTTCAAGGTGCGAAGGTTAGACAGGATTGCTCTCAAGTTACTGAGGGGGAAATGGGCCTTAACCCGCATTGGCAGGAAATCTTTTGTCTGTCGCAGCAGACAAGGACCTCACCCCACCTGCAGAAGAAAAGCTTCTGGCTTTTCTCGAGTTGCGGTGGGGACCACAGGGATCCACATCTGTGACATCAGGAAAGACCCGTCTGTGCGAGTTGTGAGGCACCTCTGGGGATTCCTCCCCAGTCGTCGCTGGGTCCTCTGTCCTCATCTGGTGCTGAGGCCAGAGCCTGAGCTTTCCTCGTCCGTGCTGACATAGGTCTTGGGGTTTCCTGGAACCCCACAGGGGAGTCAGGCCTCGTCTCGCCTGGAGACATGCACAGCTGCTTTCCTCCCCAGCTTCAGCACCAGTGTCCGTCTACCCGTCGAGCAGACTCCGGGATCTGTGGCTTACTTTCGAGGTACCCCAGGGCTGTCACACGTGCCAGTGTGTCGTGAGTCGAGCCTCGGGGTGACAGTCGAGGCACTGCAAGGCAGTCAGGTTCATCTGGAGTGGATGAGGCATTTGGGGGACTAGGAGAATGGTTGCCCGACCACTGAGGTTCCTCCCGACTCCTGGTGCGAGCGCCTCCTCCTGGGATGCAAGGAGAGCTCAGGGAACTCTTTCCCGACAAAGCAGAGAAAGGGCCCCTAATCTGGAGCTGAGCAGGGGAAAACGGGGCTCCTCTTGAGTCGTTGTGGGACCCTCGGGGTTCCTCTCGAGTGTGGAAGGGTGGGCCGGGGATCTTCTTGGGTACAGCAAGGGTGTGAAGGAGACTTTCGAGGTCCAAGAGGAAAGGGGTGATTTCCCCTGAGATGCCGCAGTGGACAACGGCCTCACCCCGCTTGCAGGAAAAAGCTTCTGGTTTTTTTTAAGTTGCGGCGGGGTCCTCTCGAGTTACGACGGGGACCTCAGGGAACGCCCCTGTGGCATCAGGAAAGACCCGTTCATGCGAGTTCGAGGCCCCTCTGGGGATTCCTCCCCAGTCATCACCAAGTCATCAGTCCTCATCTGGTGCTGAGACCGGAGCCTGAGCTTTCCTCGCCTGTGCTGACATAGGTCTTGGGGTTCCCCTGGAGGCCCCACTGGGAATCAGGCTTCGTTTTGCCTGGAGACGTGCATGGCTGCTTTCCTCCCCAGCTGCAGCAGCAGTGTCTGGCTCCTCGTCAAGCGGACACAGGGATCTGTGGCTTGCCTCGAGGTACCCCAGGGCTGTCACACATGCCTGTGTGTCAGGAGTCAAGCCTCGGGGTGACAGTCAAGGCAGTACAGGGCAGTCAGGTTCATCTGAAGTGGATGAGGCATTTGGGTGTCTTGGGGAATGGTGGCCCGACCCCTGAGGCTCCTCCCAACTCTCCTGGTGCGAGCGCCTCCTCCTGGGATGCAAGGGGAGCAAGAGCAATCCTTTCCTGACAGACGAGGGTAAAGACCCCCCCTCCCTGAAACTGGGCAGGAGAAAACGGTGCTCCTCTTGAGTCACGGCAGGACCCTAGGGTTTTCCTCGCGAGTGGGCACTATGGGGGAGGGGAACTTCTTCGGTCACAGAAAGGGGATGAAGGAGCCTTTGGAGGTCCAATAGGGAAGATTTCCCCCAAGATGCCACCGCAGACAAGGGACTCACCCAGCCTGCAGGTGAGAAGCTTCTGGTTTTTCTCAAGTTGCGGTGGGGTCCTCTCAAGTTACGATGGGGACCCCAGGAACCAGCCCCTGTGGCCTCAGGAGAGGCCAGTCTTCATGCGTGTTGCAAGGCGCCTCTGGGGATTCCTCTCCAGTCGTTGCTGGATCCTCATTCCTCCTCTGGTGCTGAGGCCGGAGCCTGAGCTTTCCTCGTCTGTGCTGACGTAGGTCTTGGGGTTCCCTGGAGCCCCCACAGGGGAGTCAGGCCTCATCTCGCCTGGAGACATGCACGGCCGCTTTCCTCCCCAGCTGCAGCAGCAGTATCCGGCTCCCCATTGAGCGGGCACAAGGATCTGTGGCTTGCCCTTCAAGTACCCCAGGGCTTTCACACGTCCCAGGGTGTTGGGAGTCGAGCCTTGGGGTGACAGTCAAGGCAGTGCAGGGCAGTCAGGTTCATCTGGAGTGGACGAGGTATTTCAGGGTCTTGGGGAATGGTGGCCTGACCCCTGAGGCTCCTCCCAACTCTCTTGGTGTGAGCGCCTCCTCCTGGGATGCGAGGGGATCGCTGGGAACCCTTTCCCGACGGAGTAGGGAAAGGGCCCCTCATCTGGAGCTGAGCAGGGGAAAACGGGGCTTCTCTTGATTCACAGCCAGACCCTCAGGATTCCTCTCGAGTGGGTACAGGAGGGGCGGGGTACTTCTTGAATCACAGCAAGGGTGTGAAGGAGCCTTTCAAGGTCCAAGAGGTAAGGAATGATTTCTCTCGAGACACCGCAATGGACAAGGCCTCAACCCGCCTGCAGCGGAGAAGTTTCTGGTTTTTCTCGAGTTGCTGTGGGGTCTTCTCAGGTTAGGACTGGGACCCAAGGGACCTGCTCTGTGGCCTCAGGAGAAGCCAGTCTCAGTGCGAGTTGCAAGGCGCCTCTGGGGATTCCTCCCCAGTCGTCGCCAGGTCCTCAGGCCTCTTCCAGTGCTGAGGCCGGAGCCTGAGTTTTCCTCGCCTGTACTGACATAGGTCTTGGGATACACCTGTAGCCCCCCCTGGGGAGTCAGGCCTCATCTCACCTGAAGGCGTGCATGGCAGCTTTCCTCCACAGCTTCAGCACCAGTGTCTGTCTACCCATCAAACTGACACCAGGATATGTGGCTTGCTTTCAAGGTACCCCAGGGCTGTCACACGTGCCAGTGTGTCGTGAGTCGAGCCTCGGGGTGACAGTCGAGGCAGTGCAAGGCAGTCAGGTTCATCTGGAGTGGATGAGGCATTTGGGGGACTTGGGGAATGGTGGCCCGACCGCTGAGAATCATCCCGACTCTCCTGGTGCGAGCGCCTCCTCCTGGGATGCAAGGGGAGCAAGAGCAATCCTTTCCTGACAGACGAGGGTAAAGACCCCCCCTCCCTGAAACTGGGCAGGAGAAAACGGTGCTCCTCTTGAGTCACGGCAGGACCCTAGGGTTTTCCTCGCGAGTGGGCACTATGGGGGAGGGGAACTTCTTCGGTCACAGAAAGGGGATGAAGGAGCCTTTGGAGGTCCAATAGGGAAGATTTCCCCCAAGATGCCACCGCAGACAAGGGACTCACCCAGCCTGCAGGTGAGAAGCTTCTGGTTTTTCTCAAGTTGCGGTGGGGTCCTCTCAAGTTACGATGGGGACCCCAGGAACCAGCCCCTGTGGCCTCAGGAGAGGCCAGTCTTCATGCGTGTTGCAAGGCGCCTCTGGGGATTCCTCTCCAGTCGTTGCTGGATCCTCATTCCTCCTCTGGTGCTGAGGCCGGAGCCTGAGCTTTCCTCGTCTGTGCTGACGTAGGTCTTGGGGTTCCCTGGAGCCCCCACAGGGGAGTCAGGCCTCATCTCGCCTGGAGACATGCACGGCCGCTTTCCTCCCCAGCTGCAGCAGCAGTATCCGGCTCCCCATTGAGCGGGCACAAGGATCTGTGGCTTGCCCTTCAAGTACCCCAGGGCTTTCACACGTCCCAGGGTGTTGGGAGTCGAGCCTTGGGGTGACAGTCAAGGCAGTGCAGGGCAGTCAGGTTCATCTGGAGTGGACGAGGTATTTCAGGGTCTTGGGGAATGGTGGCCTGACCCCTGAGGCTCCTCCCAACTCTCCTGGTGTGAGCGCCTCCTCCTGGGATGCGAGGGGATCGCTGGGAACCCTTTCCCGACGGAGTAGGGAAAGGGCCCCTCATCTGGAGCTGAGCAGGGGAAAACGGGGCTTCTCTTGATTCACAGCCAGACCCTCAGGATTCCTCTCGAGTGGGTACAGGAGGGGCGGGGTACTTCTTGAATCACAGCAAGGGTGTGAAGGAGCCTTTCAAGGTCCAAGAGGTAAGGAATGATTTCTCTCGAGACACCGCAATGGACAAGGCCTCAACCCGCCTGCAGCGGAGAAGTTTCTGGTTTTTCTCGAGTTGCTGTGGGGTCTTCTCAGGTTAGGACTGGGACCCAAGGGACCTGCTCTGTGGCCTCAGGAGAAGCCAGTCTCAGTGCGAGTTGCAAGGCGCCTCTGGGGATTCCTCCCCAGTCGTCGCCAGGTCCTCAGGCCTCTTCCAGTGCTGAGGCCGGAGCCTGAGTTTTCCTCGCCTGTACTGACATAGGTCTTGGGATACACCTGTAGCCCCCCCTGGGGAGTCAGGCCTCATCTCACCTGAAGGCGTGCATGGCAGCTTTCCTCCACAGCTTCAGCACCAGTGTCTGTCTACCCATCAAACTGACACCAGGATATGTGGCTTGCTTTCAAGGTACCCCAGGGCTGTCACACGTGCCAGTGTGTCGTGAGTCGAGCCTCGGGGTGACAGTCGAGGCAGTGCAAGGCAGTCAGGTTCATCTGGAGTGGATGAGGCATTTGGGGGACTTGGGGAATGGTGGCCCGACCGCTGAGAATCATCCCGACTCTCCTGGTGCGAGCGCCTCCTCCTGGGATGCAAGGGGAGCTCAGGGAACTCTTTCCCGACAAAGCAGAGAAAGGGCCCCTAATCTGGAGCTGAGCAGGGGAAAACGGGGCTCCTCTTGAGTCGTTGTGGGACCCTCGGGGTTCCTCTCGAGTGTGGAAGGGTGGGCCGGGGATCTTCTTGGGTACAGCAAGGGTGTGAAGGAGACTTTCGAGGTCCAAGAGGAAAGGGGTGATTTCCCCTGAGATGCCGCAGTGGACAACGGCCTCACCCCGCTTGCAGGAAAAAGCTTCTGGTTTTTTTTAAGTTGCGGCGGGGTCCTCTCAAGTTACGACGGGGACCTCAGGGAACGCCCCTGTGGCATCAGGAAAGACCCGTTCATGCGAGTTCGAGGCCCCTCTGGGGATTCCTCCCCAGTCATCACCAAGTCATCAGTCCTCGTCTGGTGCTGAGACCGGAGCCTGAGCTTTCCTTACCCGTGCTGACATAGGTCTTGGGGTTCCCCTGGAGGCCCCACTGGGAGTCAGGCTTCGTTTTGCCTGGAGATGTGCATGGCCACTTTCCTCCCCAGCTGCAGCAGCAGTGTCTGGCTCCTCATCGAGTGGATACAGGGATCTGTGGCTTGCCTCGAGGTACCCCAGGGCTGTCACACATGCCTGTGTGTTGGGAGTCGAGCCTCAGGGTGACAGTCAAGGCAGTACAGGGCAGTCAGGTTCATCTGGAGTGGATGAGGCATTTGGGTGTCTTGTGAAATGGTGGCCCGACCCCTGAGGCTCCTCCCGATTCTCCTGGTGTGAGTGCTTCCTCCTGTAATGCGAGGGGAGCACAAGGAACCTTTTCCCGGCCAAAGAGGGAAAGGACCCTCCCCTGAAGCTGAGCAGGGGAAAACGGTGCTCCTCTTGAGTCATGGCGGAACCCTCGGGATTCCTCTCGAGTGGGGACTAGTCGGGCAGGGAACTTCTTCTGTCATAGCAAGGGGGAGAAGGAGCCTTTTGAGGTCCAAGTGGGAAGGGGCGATTTCCCCTGAGACGCTGCTGCAGACAAGGGCCTCATCCCGCCTGCAGGGGAGAAGCTTCTGGTTTTTCTCAAGTTGTGGCAGGGTCCTATCGATTTACGATGGGCTGAAGTAGAAGGAGACTGAGAAGGAGACGGAGAAGGAGACTTCATGATAACAGATATATTTCATGATCTCACTGAGTTATTACGTGATCTCAGTGACTAATTTCAGTATCTCACTGCCTTATTTCATGCTCTCACTGATTTATTTCATGATTTCACTGCCTAATTTCAGAATCTCACTGACTAATTTAATGATCTCATTGACTAATTTTATGATCTCACTGACTAATTTCATGACCTCACTGACTTATTTCATGATAACTGACTTCTTTCATGATCTAACTGATTATTTCATGGTAACTGACTTACTTCATGATCTAACTGACTTATTTCATGATCACTGACTTATTTCATGACAACTTACATATTTCGTGATCTAACTGACTTGTTTCATGATAACTGTCCTATTTCATAACTGACTTATTTCATGATCTAAATTACTTCTTTCATGATAACTGACTCATTTCATGATAACTGACATATGATAACTGACATATTTCATTATCTAACTGACAGTTCATGATAAGTGACTTATTTCATGATAAATGACTTATTTCATGATGACACTTATTTCATAATTAACATATTTCATAACTGACATTTCATGATCTAACTAACTTATTTCATGATAACTGACTTATTGCATGAACACTGACTTATTTCATGATGTAATTGACATATTTGATGAGAACTGACTTATTTCATGATCTGATTTAATTCATCATAACTGACTTATTTCATGATCTAACTGACTTATTTCATGATAACTGACTTATTCATGATAACTGACTTATTTCATGATCTAACAGATTTAGTTCTTGATAAATAACTTATTTCATGATAAATGACTTATTTCATGATAACTAGCTTATTTCATGACAACTGACTTATTTCATGACAACTGACTTATTTCATGATCTAACTGACTTAGTTCATGATAACTGACTTATTTAATGATAACTGACTTATTAAATAACTGACTTATTTCATGATAACAGACTTATTTCATCATTTAAATGACATTTCATGATAAATGACATTTCATGATCTAACTGAGTTATTTCATGATAATAGACTTACTTCATGATAACTGATTTATTTTATGATCTAACTGACTTATTTCCTCATAATTGACTTACTTCATGATTTAACTGACTAATTTCATGATAACTGACTTATTCCATGATGTACCTGACTTATTTCTTGACAAGTGACTTGTTTCATGATAAATGACTTACTTCACAATCTAACTGTCTCATTTAATGGTAACTGATTTATTTCATGATTTAACTGACTTATTTCATGATAATTGACTCATTTCATGATAACTGATTTCTTTCATGATCTAACTGATTGTTTCATGTTAACTGACTTGCTTTATGATCTAAGTGACTTATTTCATGATGTGACTTATTTCAAGATAACTGACTTATTTCATGATAACTGACATATTTCATGATAACTGACCAATTTCATGATCTAACTGACTTATTTCACGATAACTCACTTACTTCATAATGTAACTGACTTATTTTATGATCTAACTGACATTTCATAACTAACTTATTTCATGATAACTGACTTATTTCATGATCTAACAGACTTATTTCATGATAATTGACTTATTTCATGATTAGTGACTTATTTCATGACAACTGACTCATTACATGATAACTCTTATTTCATGACCTAACTTACGTATTTCATGATAACTGGCTTATTTCATGATAACTGACTTATTTCATGATAACTGACTTATTTCATGATAACTGACTTATTAAATGATAACTGACTTATTTCATAATAGCCTTATTTTGTCAGGTAACTGACCTATTTCATGATAACTGACTTATTTGTTGATCTGAGTTATTTCATGATAACAGACTTATTTCATGATAACTGATTTATTTCATGATCTAACTGACTTATTTCATGATAACTGACTTATTTCACGAAAAGGGACACATTTCATGATCGAACTGACCTATTTCATGATCTACATGACTTATTTCAAATTAACTGACTTATTTCATGATAACTCACTAATTTCATAACTGACTTTCTTCATGATGTAACTGACTTATTTCATGATAACTGACTTATTTCCTGATAACTGATTTACTTCTTGATGTAGGTGAATTATTTCATGATAACTGTCCTATTTCATAACTCACTTATTTCATGATCAAAATTACTTATTTTATGATAACTGACTCATTTCATGATAACTGATATATTTCATTGTCTAACTACCTTAGTTCATGATAAATCACTTATTTAATGGTAACTGACTTATTTCATCATAACACACTTATTTCATGATAACTGACTTATTTCATGATCTAACTGACTTATTTCATGATAACCAACTTCTTGTACGAAAACTGACTTATTTCATGATCTATTTAACTTATATCATGAGAACTGACTTATTTCTTGGCAACTGACTTATTTTGTGATCTAACTGACTGATTTCATGACAACTGACTCATTTCATGATAACTGTCTAATTTTATCACCTAACTTATGTATTTCATGATAACTGGCTTATTTCATGATAACTGACTTATTTTGTGATCTAACTGACTTATTTCATGGTCTAACTGACTTATTTCATTATAACTGGCATATTTCATGACAACTGAATTATTTCATGATCTAACTGACTTATTTTATGATCACTAACTTAGTTCATGACAACTAACTTATTTTGTGATCTAACAGACTTATTTCATGATAACTGTCCTATTTCATTACTGACTTATTTCATGATCTAAATTACTTACTTCATGATGACTGACTCATTTCATGGTAACTGACTTGTTTCATGATAGCTGACATATTTCATCATCTGACGGACTTATTTCATGATAACTGACTTATTTCATGATCTAAATGATTTAATTCATGATCACTGAGTTATTTCTTGACAACTACCTTATGTAGTGGTTAACTGACTTATGTCATGATAACTGTCCTATTTCATAACTGACTTATTTCATGATCTAAATTACTTATTTCATGATAACTGATTAATTTCATAATAACTGACTTATCACGATTACTGATATATTTCATTATCTATCTGACTTAGTTCATGATAAGTGACTTATTTCATGATAACACACTTATTTCATGATAACACACTTATTTCATAACTGACTTATTTCATAATAACTGACTTTTTCATGATTTAACTGACTTATTTAATTATAACCAACTTCTTACATGAAAACTTGACTTATTTAGTGATGTAACTGACTTATTTCCTGATAACTGACTCATTTCATGATAAAAGACATTTCAAAATAACACATTTATTTCATGATAACTGACTTATTTCTTAATAACTGACTTGATTCATGATTTAACTGACATATCATTATAACCAACTTCTTGCATGAAAACTGACTTATTTAGTGATTTAATTAACTTATTTCATTAGAACTGACTTATTTCATCAGAACTGACTTATTTCATGATCTAACAGATTTATTTCTTGATAAATGACTGATTTCATAACTGACTTATTTCATGATAAATGACTTATTTCATGATAACTGACTTATTTCATGATAGCTGACTAATTTCATGATAACTGACTTTCTTCATGATGTAACTGACTTATTTCATGATAACTGACTTATTTCATGAAATCTGACTTATTTCATGATAACTGACATTTCATGACAACTGAATTATTTCATGATCTAAATGATTTATTTCATGATAACTGACTTATTTCATAACTGACTTATTTCATGGCAACTGACTTATTTCATGATCTCACTGACTTATTTCATGATAACTGACTTATTCCATGACAACAGACTTATTTAGCGATCTAACTTACTTATTTCATCATAACTGACTTATTTCATGATCTAACTGGCTTATTTAATCATAACTGACTTACTTCATGATAACTGACTTATTTCATGACAACTGAATTATTTCATGATCTAACTGACTTATTTCATGATCACTTACTTATTTTGTGATCTAACAATCTTATTTCATTGTCTAACACACTTATTTCATGATAACTGGCTTATTTCATGACAACTGATTTGTTTCATGATCTAACTGACTTATTTCATGAAAACTGACTTATTTCTTGATCTAATTCACTAACTTCATGATAACTGACTTATTTCATGATAACTGACATTTTCATGACAACTGAATTATTTCATGATCTAACTGACTTATTTCATGATATCTGACTAATTTCATGATAACAGACTTATTTCATCATCTAACTGACTTATTTCATGGTAAATGATTTATTTCATGATCTAACTGACTTATTTCAAAATAACTGACTTAATCCATGATAACTGACTAGTTTCATGATACCTGACTTACTTCATGATGTAACTGACTCATTTCATTATAACTGACTTATTTCCTGATAACTGATTTACTTCATGATGTAACTAACTTATTTCATGATAACTGATTTATTTCATTATCTAACAGACTTATTTGTTGATAACTGACTTATTTCATGATAACTGACTTACTTCATGATCTAATTGTCTCATTTCATGTTAACTGAAATATTTCAGGATCTAACTGATTAATTCATGACATAACTGTCTTAGTTCATGATAACTGACTTATTTCATGATAAATGTCCTATGTCATAACTGACTTGCTTCATGATCTACATTACTTACTTCATGATGACTGACTCATTTCATGATAACTGACTTATTTCATGATAACTGACATATTTCATCATCTAACTGACTTATTTCATAACTGACTTATTTCATGATCTAACTGACTTATTTCCCGATCACTGACTTTTTTCATAAGTAACTTAGTTCGTGATCTAACTGACTTATTTCAAGATAAGTGTCCTACTTCATAACTGACTTGTTTCATGATCTAAATTACTTATTTCATGATAACTTACTCATTTCATGATAACTGACTTATCACGATAACTGACGTATTTCATTATCTATCTGACTTAGTTCATGATAAGTGACTTATTTCATGATAACACACTTATTTCATGATAACTGACTTATTTATGGATTTAACTCTCTTATTTCATTATAACCAACTTCTTGCATGAAAACTGACTTATTTAGTGATCTAATTGACTTATTTCATGAGAACAGACTTATTTAATGATCTAACAGATTTATTTCTTGATAGATGACTGATTTCATGATACCTGACTTATTTCATGATATCTGACTTATTTCATCACCTAACTTACATATTTAATAATAACTGACTTATTTCATGATAAGTGCCTTATTTTGTGTTCTAACTGACTTATTTTATGGTCTAACTGACTTATTTCATGATAACTGACTTATTTCATAATCTAACTGACTTAGTTCATGATAACTGACCTATTTCATGATAACTGACTTATTAATGACAACTGACTTATTTCATGATCTCACTGATTGATTTCATGACAAATTACTTATTTCATGATAACAGACTTATTTCATGATAAATGACTTATTAGATGATAATCGACTTATTTCATGATAATTGACTTATTTGATGATAATTGACATTTCATGACAATTGGCTTATTTCATAATTATTGACTTTTTTAATGATAACTAATTACATGATAAATGACTTATTTCATGATCTAACAGACTTATTTGATGATAATTGACTTATTTGATGATAATTGACTTACTTGATGATAATTGACTTATTTCATGATAATTGACTTATTTCTTGATAATTGACTTATTTCATGATCTAGCAGACTTATTTCATGATAAATGACTTATTTCATGATAATTGACTTCTTTCATGATAATTAACTTACTTCATGATAATTAACTTATTTCGAGATCTAACAGACTTATTTCATGATAATTGACTTATTTCATGATAATTGACTTATTTCATGATCTAACACACTTATTTCATGATAACTGACTTTTTTCATAATAATTGACTTATTTCATGATCTAACTGACTTATTTCATGATCTAACTGGCTTTTTTCATTATAACTGACATTTCATAATAATTGACTTGTTTCATGATAATTGATTTATTTAATGGTATTTGACTTATTTCATCAATATTGACTTATTAATGATAATTGACTTATTTCATGATCTAACAGAATTATTACATGAAAATGGACTCATTTCATGAATTAACAGATATATTTCTTGATAACTGACTTATTTCATGATAATTGACTTATTTCATGAATTTATATACTTATTTCTTGATAAATGACTTTTTCATGATAATTGACTTTTTCATGGTAATTGACTTATATCAGGATAATTGACTTATTCTATGATAATTGACTTATTTGATGATAATTGATTTATTTCATGATAATTGACTTATTTCCTTAATTAACATACTTATTTGATGATCATTGACTTATTTGATGATCATTGACTTATTTCATGAATTAACACACTTATTTGATGATCATTGACTTATTTCATGATAAGTGACATATTTATGATAATTGACTTATTTCATGAACTAACAGACTAATTTGAAGATAATTGGCTTATTTCATGATAATTGACTTTTTTCATGGTAATTGCCTTATTTTATGAGTTAACATACTTATTTGATGATAATTGACATGTTTCATGATAATTGACTTATATCTTCAAGTAGCATACTAATTTGATGATAATTGACTTATTTCATGAGAATTGACATATTTAATTATAATTGAATTATTTCATGATTTAACATACTTATTTCATGATAATTGACTAATTTCATGATACTTGACTTATTTCATGGTAATTGACTTATTTCATAATAATTGGCTTATTTTATGATAATTGACTCATTTTATGACAATTGACTTATTTCATGAATTAACATATTTATTCCAGGATAATTGACTTATATAAGGATAACTGACTTATTTCATGTTATTTGACTTATTTTATGATTTGAAAGACTTATATCCTGATAACTGACTTATTTCATGATAACTGACATTTCATGATAATTGACTTATTTCATGACATAACAAAACAAACTTATTTCATAATTGACTTATTTCATGATAATTTACTTATTTCATGATCTAATAGACTTATTTCATGATAATTGACATTTCATAATTGACTTATTTCATGACAAAGGACTTATTTCATGATAATTGACTTATTTCTTGATAATTGACTTATTTCATTATCTAACAGACTTATTTCCTGATAATTGATTTATTTCATGGTTTAACAGACTTATTGCATGATAACTGACTTATTTCATGATAACTGACTTTTTTCATGATAATTGATTTATTTCATGATAATTGACTTATTTCATGATCTAACTGGCTCATTTCCTGATAATTGAATTATTTCATGATAATTGACTTATTTCATGATAATTAACTTATATCATGGTAATTGATTTATTTCATGATAACTGACTTATGATCTAACAGACTTATTTCATGATAATTGACTTATTTCATGATAACTGACTTATTTCATTTTATTTTACTTATTTAATGATGATTGACTTATTTCATGATAATTGACTTATTTCATGACCTAACAGACTTATTTCATTATAACTGACTTATTTCATGATCTAACAGACTTAGTTCATGATAATTTACTTAGTTCATGATAATTTACTTATTTCACGATCTAACAGATTAATTTCATGATAATTGACTTATTTCATGATAATTGACTTATTTCATGATCTAACAGACTTATTTCATGATAACTGATTTATTTTATGATAATTGACTTATTTCATGATCTAAGAGACTTATTTCCTGATAATTGACTTATTTCATGATCTAACAGAATTATATCATGATAACTGACTTATTTCATGATAATTGACTTATTTCATGATAACTTATTTCATGATCCAACAGACTTATTTCATGATATTTGACTTATTTCATGATCTTACAGACTTATTTCATGATAACTGATTTATTTCATGATAATTGACTTATTTCATGATTACTGACTTATTTCATTATAATTGACTAATTTCATGATCTATCAGACTTATTCCATAACTGACTTATTTAATGATAATTGACTTCTTTCATTATAATTTAGTTATTTCATGATTGATCAGACTTATTTCATGATAACTGACTTACTTCATGATAATTGACTTTTTTCATGATGTCTGACTTATTTCTTGATCTAACAGTCTTATTTCATGATAATTGACTTATTTCATGATACTTAACTCATTTTATGATCTAAGAGACTTATTTTATGTTACCTGAATTATTTCAGGATAATTGTCTTATTTCATGATACCTGACCTGTTTCATGATAACTGACTTGTTTCATGACTACTGACTTATTTCATGATCTAACAGACTTATTTCGTGGTAACTGGCTTATTTCATGATAATTTACTTATTTCATGGTAATTGACTTATTTCATGGTAATTGTCTTATTTCCTGATTATTGACTTATTTCATGATGACTGATTTATTTCATGATCTAAAAGACTTATTTCATGATAATTGAGTTATTCATTATCTAACAGGCTTATTTCATGGTTAATTGAGTTATTTCATGATCTGAGAGACTTATTTCATGATAATTGAGTTATTTCATGATAATTGACTTATTTCTTAATAACTGACTTATTTCATGATCTAACAGACTTATTTCATGATAATTGACTTATTTGATTATAATTGACTTATTTCATGATAATTGACTTATTTCATGATAACTGACTTATTTCATGATAATTGACTTATTTCATGATAATTTATTTATTTAATGGTGATTGACTTATTTCATGATAATTGACTTATTTCATGACCTAACAGACTTATTTCATGATAACTGACTTATTTCATAATTGACTTATTTCATGATCTAACAGACTTTGTTCATGATAATTGACTTAGTTCACGATATAACAAATTAATTTCATGATAATTGACTTATTTCATGATAATTGACTTATTTCATGATCTAACAGACTTATTTCATGATAACTGACTTATTTTATGATAATTGACTTATTTCATTATCTAAGAGACTTATTTCTTGATAATTGACTTATTTCGTGATCTAACAGAATTATTTCATGATAACTGACTTATTTCATGATAATTGACTTTTTTCATGATAATTAACTTATTTCATGATCCAACATACTTATTTCACGATATTTGACTTATTTCATGATCTTATAGACTTTTTTCATGGTAACTGATTTATTTCATTATAATTGACTTATTTCATGATCTAACAGACTTATTCCATAACTGATTTATTTAATGATAATTGACTTCTGTCATGATAATTTAGTTATTTCATGATCGAACAGACTTATTCCATGATAACTGACTTATTTTATGATAATTGACTTATTTCATGATAATTGGCTGATTTGATGATCAAAAAGATTTGTTACATGATAATTGACTTATTTTATGATAATTGACATATTTCATGATTTAACACACTTTTTTCATGATAACTGACTTATTTCATAAGTGGAGTAAAGAAATGAATGCTCTGTGAAGACAGCTTCTGCACACTGTGCAGAAGGAGGCTGACAAGAAAGCTCTCCCCCTCTGTGTGATCTTCCAAGGCACCGTGAGCCTGCTCCTGGCAAGTGGGACCTTAGGCATGTCCTGGGTGCTGGGCAATAGAATCAGTACATTGTCATCTCTTGTGGGAAGATAGAGGAAGAGTTGGTAAAGAAGTAGTAAAGCAGGAAAAGAGGAGTAAAGATTCTCCTGTCTCTATTGTATCTGTCATCCTGGAGAGAATCCATCTATTAGGTGATGGGAGGCTGGTTGTTCAGAAAGTATCGAAAGGAGGTAGGTATTTTATTCAGAGGGTAGATCCCTCTATATTTCCCTCTCACGTTTCTCCTTTGGAGTGGAGATAAGGGAACTGAGCAGAGGAAGCCACACTTCTGGGCAGCATTGCTTAGCAACTGTGCTAGAAGCTGGTTACAGGAATGAGCTCTCCTCAAAGCTGAAGTTCAGAAGTTATTGCTAAAACAAAGCTGTGTTTTTGAAAGCCCATTTTCCCCAAACTCTGTTACTAGAAATAAAAGGGAATTGGCTCCAGGAAAGGATTGAAGTGGAATGAGAAGCTCTGGAGTGAAGATCTAGAGATTTGCGTCAGATTAAGCTGAGATTGAGAAGAGGAGAGAGATCCAAAGGAATGTATTGTACTTTGAGTGGATTTCTTTAAAAGAGTTATTCCAGAAGAGTTACCTGCTTCTATTGCTGAATGTTAAGCTGAGGTATTTCCACAAAGCACTCCTTTTTGTAAATAAAGAGTAGAACATGTATAGCTACATTATATTATAGTTATAATCTACTCCCAAGGCCCACATTTTTTTAGTTTGAACACACAAATTTAATACATGAAAAGATAACATTTAAACTGAATAAATTGTTTCAGTGTTGGATAAACTTTCAGCTGAGCTTGTACATTTATATATACAGAACATATATATTTGTCTAGTCATTTAACAATTACTCAGTGCCTGCTCACTGCTTGTCATTACATGTAGTGTTCATATTATTAATGCAAATTTAGAAAGCTTATTTTTAAATGCTATAATGGGTAAAGAAGTGCCACTGGCAGTAAGTCATAGAATTTTTAAATGGAAAAAAGTCAGTAATGGAAAATTTGGGAAAAAGAAAAAACAACCCAGATATTCTTCTGCAATGTACTTTATCATAGAGGTAGAAGTTGCTGAAATACTGACCACATTATGCCTTTGCAATGAGAGCACAGATAGAAAGGTTAATACGTGCCGAAGGCAACTGAAAAAAAAAATCAGGGGGAAAAAGGATTCTAACTGTGATGCCTTTAGAGTTTTGCTATAAATGAACCTGTTGGACTTTTTCCTGATGTTAATATTTCATTTCTTTCCCACCCAGTGCTCATTATAACCTATGGCATTTGCTTCAGAAAGGCAGTCATCTGCTACGCTGGCCCTAGTTGTAAAGNTGACTTATTTCATGATAATTGACTTATTTCATGATAATTGACTTATTTCATGATCTAACAGACTTATTCCATAACTGATTTATTTAATGATAATTGACTTCTGTCATGATAATTTAGTTATTTCATGATCGAACAGACTTATTCCATGATAACTGACTTATTTCATTATAATTGACTTATTTCATGATAATTGACTTATTTCATGATAACTGACTTATTTCATGATAATTGACTTATTTCATGATAATTTATTTATTTAATGGTGATTGACTTATTTCATGATAATTGACTTATTTCATGACCTAACAGACTTATTTCATGATAACTGACTTATTTCATAATTGACTTATTTCATGATCTAACAGACTTTGTTCATGATAATTGACTTAGTTCACGATATAACAAATTAATTTCATGATAATTGACTTATTTCATGATAATTGACTTATTTCATGATCTAACAGACTTATTTCATGATAACTGACTTATTTTATGATAATTGACTTATTTCATTATCTAAGAGACTTATTTCTTGATAATTGACTTATTTCGTGATCTAACAGAATTATTTCATGATAACTGACTTATTTCATGATAATTGACTTTTTTCATGATAATTAACTTATTTCATGATCCAACATACTTATTTCACGATATTTGACTTATTTCATGATCTTATAGACTTTTTTCATGGTAACTGATTTATTTCATTATAATTGACTTATTTCATGATCTAACAGACTTATTCCATAACTGATTTATTTAATGATAATTGACTTCTGTCATGATAATTTAGTTATTTCATGATCGAACAGACTTATTCCATGATAACTGACTTATTTTATGATAATTGACTTATTTCATGATAATTGGCTGATTTGATGATCAAAAAGATTTGTTACATGATAATTGACTTATTTTATGATAATTGACATATTTCATGATTTAACACACTTTTTTCATGATAACTGACTTATTTCATAAGTGGAGTAAAGAAATGAATGCTCTGTGAAGACAGCTTCTGCACACTGTGCAGAAGGAGGCTGACAAGAAAGCTCTCCCCCTCTGTGTGATCTTCCAAGGCACCGTGAGCCTGCTCCTGGCAAGTGGGACCTTAGGCATGTCCTGGGTGCTGGGCAATAGAATCAGTACATTGTCATCTCTTGTGGGAAGATAGAGGAAGAGTTGGTAAAGAAGTAGTAAAGCAGGAAAAGAGGAGTAAAGATTCTCCTGTCTCTATTGTATCTGTCATCCTGGAGAGAATCCATCTATTAGGTGATGGGAGGCTGGTTGTTCAGAAAGTATCGAAAGGAGGTAGGTATTTTATTCAGAGGGTAGATCCCTCTATATTTCCCTCTCACGTTTCTCCTTTGGAGTGGAGATAAGGGAACTGAGCAGAGGAAGCCACACTTCTGGGCAGCATTGCTTAGCAACTGTGCTAGAAGCTGGTTACAGGAATGAGCTCTCCTCAAAGCTGAAGTTCAGAAGTTATTGCTAAAACAAAGCTGTGTTTTTGAAAGCCCATTTTCCCCAAACTCTGTTACTAGAAATAAAAGGGAATTGGCTCCAGGAAAGGATTGAAGTGGAATGAGAAGCTCTGGAGTGAAGATCTAGAGATTTGCGTCAGATTAAGCTGAGATTGAGAAGAGGAGAGAGATCCAAAGGAATGTATTGTACTTTGAGTGGATTTCTTTAAAAGAGTTATTCCAGAAGAGTTACCTGCTTCTATTGCTGAATGTTAAGCTGAGGTATTTCCACAAAGCACTCCTTTTTGTAAATAAAGAGTAGAACATGTATAGCTACATTATATTATAGTTATAATCTACTCCCAAGGCCCACATTTTTTTAGTTTGAACACACAAATTTAATACATGAAAAGATAACATTTAAACTGAATAAATTGTTTCAGTGTTGGATAAACTTTCAGCTGAGCTTGTACATTTATATATACAGAACATATATATTTGTCTAGTCATTTAACAATTACTCAGTGCCTGCTCACTGCTTGTCATTACATGTAGTGTTCATATTATTAATGCAAATTTAGAAAGCTTATTTTTAAATGCTATAATGGGTAAAGAAGTGCCACTGGCAGTAAGTCATAGAATTTTTAAATGGAAAAAAGTCAGTAATGGAAAATTTGGGAAAAAGAAAAAACAACCCAGATATTCTTCTGCAATGTACTTTATCATAGAGGTAGAAGTTGCTGAAATACTGACCACATTATGCCTTTGCAATGAGAGCACAGATAGAAAGGTTAATACGTGCCGAAGGCAACTGAAAAAAAAAATCAGGGGGAAAAAGGATTCTAACTGTGATGCCTTTAGAGTTTTGCTATAAATGAACCTGTTGGACTTTTTCCTGATGTTAATATTTCATTTCTTTCCCACCCAGTGCTCATTATAACCTATGGCATTTGCTTCAGAAAGGCAGTCATCTGCTACGCTGGCCCTAGTTGTAAAGGCCAAGTGATGTTTCACATCCGTGTAAGAGGAAGTGTCACGTGGCTTTTTATAGTCCTTGTTGAGAAATCATACCTGAAGCTGTCCTTGGTCCAGCCAAGGGGACATTCTCCAGCATAGGGTGAGCAAGGAGAGGGCAGTCAAAGGAAGTTCCTGAGCACCCTATCCATCTAGAGATATGGGTTCAGAAACAATCAAAGGATATCTTATCCAGGACCAGTAACGAGGAAGAGGTTTGAAGCAGGAGACGAATAGAATGCCAGACCCTACAGGGCAGCCTGTCAGAAAAGTGGAGATCTTAGTGATCAAGAGCCATAGTGATCTATGGCTGATGCTCAGAGTTCAGAGCCTATACTGTCTAGACTCAGAAAAAATTCCAGATCCTGAGAGATGCTATAAAGGTCAGAAACTGTAATAACTCCATCCCAATGATTCCACTGGCTTTCCTTCTCATTCAGATTAGAAGCCTGATTCCTCACCCTGTGCTGTGGAACCCTACATCACCCACACTTTCTCTCCACTCCATCCTCACTCCTTTGCCCCCCACCTCCCTGGCTACCTCCCCAACTCTGGCTAGCTCTTCTTCCACACCAATTTCCTGATGGGTCTCAGATATACAAGGCAAACTGCTGTCCTCGGGCCTTTGCACAAGCAGTCTCCTTTGTCTATAAACCTCTTATCGCAGATAGCTTCATGACCATATATCACTTTCCCTGGTCCTTGCATAACTGTCAACTTCTGATTCATTTAGCTGTATAGCCGACACCAATACAACTTTGTAAAGCAATTATACTCCACTCATGCCTTTCCATGAGAATCTGGGGCTCCCTGGTGGTTCAGTGGATAAAGAATCCTCCTTCTGTGCATTAGATGCAGGAGACAAGGGTTTGATCCCTGGGTTGGCAAGATTTCCTGGAAGAGAGCAGGGCAACCCACTCCAGCATTTTTGCCTAGAAAATCCTGTGGACAGAGGAGTCTGGCGGGATACAAAGTGTTGAAAAGAGTCAGAGGCGACTGAAGTGCTTGAGCACCTATACACACACACGTAAGAATCTTATGCAAATGACCCTCTTTCCAATTTCAGATTCCTGTTCACCTTAATATCTGTTTGTCTCCATGGCGGTTAATACCATCTAACACAAGTCTGTATCCCTTCCCTAGAACATGACCTCCATGAAGGCAGCTTGTCAATCAAAAGCCAGTAGAGGCCAGGCTGGTGGAAAGGAAAGGTTGCCTCATTTTGGAGGCCTGTAACTGAGGGTGGTGACAGAAGGACTCCTGTCCAAAGGCTGATTCGCCCTCACTGATAAGCAGAGGGCAGAGGGCAGAGGGAGGTAGCTTACCTGCAGAAACAGCACAGTCAGCTCTGGCAGTCATCTTGAAATTGGTCAGTGGTCTGATCAGCATAATTTTGATTGTTTTAGGTACAGTTAATCTTCAGTTTCAGGGTCAGTTTGTTCTCATTTCTTTGAGGTCAGTTCTTGGAACTGTGGCAGCTTATGTCACAGTTGCAATCTGGCCATCAACTTCTCCTGGTAGGGTTTTCAGTATCTACAATATAGCTCACAGGTATGGCTCAGGTCCTAAAGGTCCTTGACTGTGTTTAATGACTAAACTATTATTATTTAGTCTTGGAATATTTTTCTCCTTTGTGGCACTTTCAGTTCAATTCAGTCATTCAGTCATGTCTGACTCTTTGTGACCCCATGAACTGCAACATGCCAGGCCTCCCTGTCCATCACCAACTCCTGGAGTTTACTCAAACTCATGTCCATTGAGTCGGTGATGCCATCCAACCATCTCATCCTCTGTCATCCCTTTCTCCTTCTGCCCTCAATCTTTCCCAGCATCAGGGTTTTTCCAATGAGTCAGCTCTTCACAAAAGGTGACCAAAGTACTGGAGTTTCAACCTCAACATCAGTCTTTACAATGAACACCCAGGACTGATCTCCTTTAGGATAGACTAGTTGGACTTCCTTGCAGTCCAAGAGACTCTGAAGAGTCTTCTCCAACACCACAGTTCAAAAGCATCAATTCTTCAGCACTCAGCTTTCTTTATAGTCCAACTCTCACATCTATACATGACCACTGGAAAAATCATAGCCTTGACTAGACAGACTTTTGTTGGCAAAGTAATGACTCTGCTTTTTAATATGCTGTCTCAGTTGGTCATAACTTTCCTTCCAAGGAGTGTCTTTTAATTTCATGGCTGCAGTCGCCATCTGCAGTGATTTTGGAGCCCAGAAAAATAAAGTCAGCCACTGTTTCCACTGTTTCCCCATCTATCTGCTATGAAGTGATGGGACCGGATGCCATGATCTACAAACCCATAATTACCTGGACTTCCCAGGTGGCTCATTGGTAAAGATGCTGCCTGCCAATGAAAGAGACATGGGTTGGATCCCTGGGTCAAGAAGGTCCCCTGGAAAAGGAAATGGCAACCCATTCCAGTATTCTTCCCTGGAAAATCCCATGGACAGAGGAGCCTGGTGGGCTATAGTTCATGGGGTCACAAAAGAGTCAGACATGAGAGCGATGGTAGAACAACAATAATTATCTGATGATCCAGTCATTCATTTCCTCAGACAATCGTGTGCTCTCCAGGACTGGAAGGAGATCACATCCATTTTATTCACTTCTGTACCCTCAGCCCTTCTTTGTGAATCTGCCACATGCTGGACATTGGATGAATGTTTGTGAAGGGGACATACAAAAGGAGATGAGAAAGTTATGTCCAGTCATGGCACCATGGGGAGAGATTGACTCGTAGGTAAAGGAAACCTGCCAGGGAGGAGGTGACCAGGTAGGAACAGGTAGACGAGATAGGGAGGGATTCCAGGCACCAGTGACGATATTTAAAGAGGAGACTGGAGACTTCTCTGGTGCTCCAGTGGTCAAAAATCCCCCTTACAATGCAGGGCACACAGGTTCCATCCCTGGTTTGGGAACTAAGATTCCACATGCAGAGGTGCAAGTGTGCCATAACTAGAGAGTCTGTTCACCACAATGAAAAATCCACATGATATGACCAAGATCTGGAGTGCTGCATGTAAGACCTGACACAGCTGAACAAACATTTTTTTTTATACTAAAAAAAAAAAAAATAGAGGAGGCTGGCTACAGCATGGCCCAAGGGAGCCTTTGCCAGGAGTTGGTGGGGCTGGAGGACATGTAGCTTGGAAGATGTGAAATTAACAGCGAGGGTGTGTTAGTTTGTCTGTGGTCCCTGAGAAGGTCAACATCTTTAAACTGTCTCACCTTGTCTCTCCCTGACAATCTCAGAATTACAATCCAAGTCATGAAAGCTGTCAGAAGATAGCAAACAATAACAAGCAAGTGTGAAATGATAGGGCTTTTTTTTTCCTCAATAAAAATATAAAACTAAAGCTTCACAAATCATATAGAGCCAAGATTTTTTTTTAAACCCACATATTTGAAAGCTGAAATCCTGATGAAGATTATTTTGATCTGACAATCACCTATGATGTGAAGCTCAAATCACTTGGACTGCCAGGACACAAATATATATTCTTTTGCAGTAGAGTTGCCGCATCTCTTTATCTGTTTAAGACTTTAGACTGAAAAATTAACTCCAGTCAAGTGTTTCAGGGTTCGCCCTGAGACTCGAGTTTTAAAGGAGAGAATAGCTTCTAATTGTCTAGCTCCTACCAAGTGTCAAGGGCTTTGCATGCATTGCTTCATGACATTTACTGGATTCTGGATTTCAGTGGAGGAGATGGAGGTGAAACCATCTCATTTTCTCACGGTCACAGAGATGCATGTTGTACATGAAGGTTTTGACCCAGGGATGAGAGATTTCAAAGTCCGTGTCCTTCTCATGATGGCAAACTCTTCCAGAATTACTTATATTTAAACAATAATTCGGGGCTTCCCTGAAGGCCAGAGGTAAAGAAACCACCTGCAGTGCAGGAGACACAGGAGATGCAGGTTCAATCCCTGGGTCGGGAAGATCCTCTGGAGGAGGGCATGCAATCCACTCCAGTAGTCTTGCCTGGAGCAACCTCTGGACAGAGGAGCCTGGGGGGTGGCTACAGTCCAAAGGGTTGAAAATAGTCAGACATGACTGAGAGACTAAACATGCTAACAGTAATTAGGAATATAGGAAGCATGTCTATTTTCTCTTGTGTTTCCTAAAAATATTTGGGATAACTGAAACATTTAAAAATGAAGACATGAATAATTTACAGAAAATGAAAGTCCCTCAGTCCTGTCCCACTCTGAAACCCCATGAACTCTACAGTCCATGGAATTCTCCAGGTCAGAATACTGGAGTGTGTAGCCTTTTCCTTCTCCAGGGGATCTTCCTAACCCAGGGATCAAACCCAGGTCTCCCTCATTGC
The DNA here is from genome assembly GCA_006410735.1 of Raphicerus campestris. Classification (NCBI taxonomy): domain Eukaryota; kingdom Metazoa; phylum Chordata; class Mammalia; order Artiodactyla; family Bovidae; genus Raphicerus; species Raphicerus campestris. The sequence goes on along the minus strand of SJYW01006177.1, from coordinate 31,536 downwards.
AGGCGGATTCTTTACCAGCTGAGCCACAAAGGAAGCCCAATTTATAGAAGCTAAACTCTATTCCCAGTTTTATTTCCTCCTTTCCTCTCTCTTTCCTTCCCTCCCTTCATTCCCTCCTTCCTATATTTACTGATCATCTACAATGGGTTAATCATTGTAGATGACAAGGAAACAGATGAAGGAGACAGTCTTTACACTCAATGAGCTCTGAAACAGTGGTGAAGTCTGCAAAGTTCAGTCAGTTCAGTCAGTCAGTCAGTTCAGTCGCTCAGTCGTGTCCACCTCGTTGCGACCCCATGAACCGCAGTATACCAGGCCTCCCTGTCCATCACGAACTCCTGGAGTCCACCCAAACCCATGTCCATTGTGTCAGTGATGCCATCCAACCATCTCATCCTCTGTCGTCCCCTTCTCTTGTCCTCAGTCTTTCCCAGCATCAGGGTCTTTTCAAATGAGTCAGCTCTCTGCATCAGGTAGCCAAAGTATTGGAGTTTCAGCTTCACCATCAGTCCCTCCAATGAACACCCAGGACTGATCTCCTTTAGGATAGACTGGTTGGATCTCTCTGCTGTCCAAGGGACTCTCAAGAGTCTTCACCAACACCACAGTTCAAAAGCATCACTTCTTCGGTGCTCAGCTTTCTTTACAGTCAACTCTCACATCCATACCTGACTACTGAATAAACCATAGTCTTGACTAGATGGAATTTTGTTGGCAAAGTAATATCTCTGCTTTTTAATATGCTTTCTGGGTTTGTCATAACTTTCCTTCCAAGGAGTAAGAGTCTTTTCATTTCATTGATGCAATCACCATTCTCAGTGATTTCGGAGCCCAGAAAAATAAAGTCAGCTACTGTTTCCACTGTTTCCCCATCTATTTGCCATAAATAGTGACAAATGGTGCAGTAGATCAATGTGAAATGTTTAATGAGAACACAGGAGTGAGAATAGAAAGCTCAATCATGATGTTGGTGAAGGTTCACCGGCTGGTGGGTGAATTATGATGGTTAAGTGGCTAAGACCCACAGAGCCTTGTTTCGAGGAGAGAGAAAGGGGTGCTCAGAAGCAATGATTCTTTACTTTGTGGTGATTGGCAACCTTGTGTCAGATGCTGTGTGAGGTCCTGGGGCCAGTGGTATCCCAAAAGGGTGTGCACTCTCTACCCTCCTGAAGTTTAACATATAGTCGGGAAAAAGAGAGTGCATCAGTCCTAGGTCCTCTGAGGAGCAGATGTCCATGTCAGATTAAGCATTTAATCTATTTAAGGTATTTAGGGCATTTCCTTTATGAATAAAAGAGAGGGAGGCAGAAGAGGCTGGGCAGGAGTCAGACTGTGATGCAAGAATAACTTTGACATCAGGGAATCCTGGAGCCAAACTCGGCTGTCAGAGGAGTCCCCTGACTCTGGAATAAAAGTCTGCTTTGGTGCCTCTGCTTGTGAAGACACGCATTGGAAAGGTTGTGCTGTGGCATGTTTCCCAGGTGGCACTAGTGGTGAAGAACCCACCTCAAAAGGCAGGAGATGTAAGAGACATGGGTTCGATCCCTAGGTCAGGAAGATCCCCTGGAGGAGGGCATGGCAACCCACTCCAGTACTCTTATCTGGAGAATCCTGTGGACAGAGGAGCCTGATGAGCTAGTCCATGGGTCACAAAGGGTCGGATATGAGTGAAGCCACTTAGCATGCATCCACACAGAAGGAATGTTATTTAATAGGAGATGGAGAGTTGTATGGAGAAGGCAATGGCACCCTACTCCAGTAGTCTTGCCTGGAAAATCCCATGGATGGAGGAGCCTGGTGGGCTGCAGTCCACGGGGTCGCTAAGAGTCGGACATGACTGAGCAATTTCACTTTCACTTTCATGGATTGGAAGAGTAAATGGCAACCCACTCCAGTGTTCTTGCCTGGAGAATCCCAGGGATAGTGGAGCCTGGTGGACTGCCGTGTATGGGGTCGCACTGAGTCGGACATGACTGAAGCGACTTAGCAGCAGCAGCAGGAGAGTTGTAATACCATCTGTGGATGCGTGTGGCTCCTAACACACCTAGAGATAGAAGGCAGGTCCTCGAGGTTTGAGGAGGTGTGTATTTTGTGTTTTCCTAACTGGCCACGTTTAGCTGGGAGCAGTTTTCCATGCTCTCCCAGTGTTCCTCCTGAACAAAATCAGACAGGAGCAGATGCAAAAGCCACATTATGCTTTACTGTTCCCTGCTACAACAATCATCTCAAACATATATGTTGTGATCATTAAATATATAGATGAGTTAGACATAAGTACAGGATTCACTCAACAAATGTTGAATTAGTTCAGTATATGAATCTTCACTATTAATTCTCTGCCAGGCACAGGTTAAGCCCATAGGAAATTTGGTCTCTTATGTAGCCTCTCAATCAGTGGATTCTGTAGCATGTCAGTACTTGATTTTGAAAAGAGGTCCTCAGACTTGAAAAAATTAGGAAGCATTTGTTCAGGGATCAGAATGATGGAAGATCTGGGAACGCTAACCATCTAAATGATGCTTCAGAGGACACTGGGGAGAGTGACGGGCTTCTTGTTAATCAGAACTGAATATATGAGCTCATTTCTGTTCCTTCCAGAACCCTACTAATGTGAAAGAAATAAGCAAGAAAGAAACCCACAAAGACACACACAATAATTCCTTTGGACTGAGTTATTTCTTTTGTATTGACAGTCACTGTATTTTGATTAATTAATTTTTAAGTGGGTCAGCTGAACAGTTTCTTGTGCTCCAGAAGCATGACCTCTTCGTTTTGTTATTGGTAGATAGTTACTACTCGCACAGAAAATTTAGATCTTCTTTTCTCACATTCCACTAATTTCAATCAATTTTCTTTGAAACTTGTATAACTCAGAGCACAAAGAACAACATCCACGCTCCTGAAAAACTTTCAATATAGAGAAGAGAGGACATATTGTCTAGAATTTCTCTGAGTAGACATGAAAGGGATCTCAGGATTTGGTCCATATTTTCAAAAAATGTATTGAGCATCTATTATGTGCTATGTTCTACTGTAGGCAATGGGGAAGGGAGTGTGTTGGTGAGAAAATCAAGATCCTTGCTGTTGTGGAGTTTATAATCAGAAGGAAAGAAAAGACAGTGTTTAATAATAGGAGGTCAAGGGGTGAAACATTCTATAAAGCAGAAGAAAGTATCTTGGGGCATGGAATAAAGGGTTGGCTTCTATAAGCAGAAACCTGAATGAATGGATTGAGGAGGGAGGCACTCTGCAGGGGAGGAGCATTCCAGTTAAGGAAAACCGGCAGTTCCAAGGCTCTGATGGAGCTGCTGCAACCTCTGTCCAAAAAACAGAGAAGGGATCTTTGTGGCCAAAAATGGGGGAGGGAGGGTCACTGGCCAGAGGGGCAGCTGAAGGCAGCTCCCACAGGGCCTCAAAGTCTGTGAGATGGGTCTGGATTTCATTGTAAGGTGTGAGGCTGCAGCAGGCCTGATTTTTGGGAGTGATGCATTATGGTTTGTAATTCACAGGAATCCCTCTGTTTGTCTATACAAAATAGACCCCAGGGAGGTCAAGAACATGACGGGGGAGACCAGAAAGGAGGTCACTGTCATAACCCAACTGGGAGATGNAGAGTCTTTTCATTTCATTGATGCAATCACCATTCTCAGTGATTTCGGAGCCCAGAAAAATAAAGTCAGCTACTGTTTCCACTGTTTCCCCATCTATTTGCCATAAATAGTGACAAATGGTGCAGTAGATCAATGTGAAATGTTTAATGAGAACACAGGAGTGAGAATAGAAAGCTCAATCATGATGTTGGTGAAGGTTCACCGGCTGGTGGGTGAATTATGATGGTTAAGTGGCTAAGACCCACAGAGCCTTGTTTCGAGGAGAGAGAAAGGGGTGCTCAGAAGCAATGATTCTTTACTTTGTGGTGATTGGCAACCTTGTGTCAGATGCTGTGTGAGGTCCTGGGGCCAGTGGTATCCCAAAAGGGTGTGCACTCTCTACCCTCCTGAAGTTTAACATATAGTCGGGAAAAAGAGAGTGCATCAGTCCTAGGTCCTCTGAGGAGCAGATGTCCATGTCAGATTAAGCATTTAATCTATTTAAGGTATTTAGGGCATTTCCTTTATGAATAAAAGAGAGGGAGGCAGAAGAGGCTGGGCAGGAGTCAGACTGTGATGCAAGAATAACTTTGACATCAGGGAATCCTGGAGCCAAACTCGGCTGTCAGAGGAGTCCCCTGACTCTGGAATAAAAGTCTGCTTTGGTGCCTCTGCTTGTGAAGACACGCATTGGAAAGGTTGTGCTGTGGCATGTTTCCCAGGTGGCACTAGTGGTGAAGAACCCACCTCAAAAGGCAGGAGATGTAAGAGACATGGGTTCGATCCCTAGGTCAGGAAGATCCCCTGGAGGAGGGCATGGCAACCCACTCCAGTACTCTTATCTGGAGAATCCTGTGGACAGAGGAGCCTGATGAGCTAGTCCATGGGTCACAAAGGGTCGGATATGAGTGAAGTCACTTAGCATGCATCCACACAGAAGGAATGTTATTTAATAGGAGATGGAGAGTTGTATGGAGAAGGCAATGGCACCCTACTCCAGTAGTCTTGCCTGGAAAATCCCATGGATGGAGGAGCCTGGTGGGCTGCAGTCCACGGGGTCGCTAAGAGTCGGACATGACTGAGCAATTTCACTTTCACTTTCATGGATTGGAAGAGTAAATGGCAACCCACTCCAGTGTTCTTGCCTGGAGAATCCCAGGGATAGTGGAGCCTGGTGGACTGCCGTGTATGGGGTCGCACTGAGTCGGACATGACTGAAGCGACTTAGCAGCAGCAGCAGGAGAGTTGTAATACCATCTGTGGATGCGTGTGGCTCCTAACACACCTAGAGATAGAAGGCAGGTCCTCGAGGTTTGAGGAGGTGTGTATTTTGTGTTTTCCTAACTGGCCACGTTTAGCTGGGAGCAGTTTTCCATGCTCTCCCAGTGTTCCTCCTGAACAAAATCAGACAGGAGCAGATGCAAAAGCCACATTATGCTTTACTGTTCCCTGCTACAACAATCATCTCAAACATATATGTTGTGATCATTAAATATATAGATGAGTTAGACATAAGTACAGGATTCACTCAACAAATGTTGAATTAGTTCAGTATATGAATCTTCACTATTAATTCTCTGCCAGGCACAGGTTAAGCCCATAGGAAATTTGGTCTCTTATGTAGCCTCTCAATCAGTGGATTCTGTAGCATGTCAGTACTTGATTTTGAAAAGAGGTCCTCAGACTTGAAAAAATTAGGAAGCATTTGTTCAGGGATCAGAATGATGGAAGATCTGGGAACGCTAACCATCTAAATGATGCTTCAGAGGACACTGGGGAGAGTGACGGGCTTCTTGTTAATCAGAACTGAATATATGAGCTCATTTCTGTTCCTTCCAGAACCCTACTAATGTGAAAGAAATAAGCAAGAAAGAAACCCACAAAGACACACACAATAATTCCTTTGGACTGAGTTATTTCTTTTGTATTGACAGTCACTGTATTTTGATTAATTAATTTTTAAGTGGGTCAGCTGAACAGTTTCTTGTGCTCCAGAAGCATGACCTCTTCGTTTTGTTATTGGTAGATAGTTACTACTCGCACAGAAAATTTAGATCTTCTTTTCTCACATTCCACTAATTTCAATCAATTTTCTTTGAAACTTGTATAACTCAGAGCACAAAGAACAACATCCACGCTCCTGAAAAACTTTCAATATAGAGAAGAGAGGACATATTGTCTAGAATTTCTCTGAGTAGACATGAAAGGGATCTCAGGATTTGGTCCATATTTTCAAAAAATGTATTGAGCATCTATTATGTGCTATGTTCTACTGTAGGCAATGGGGAAGGGAGTGTGTTGGTGAGAAAATCAAGATCCTTGCTGTTGTGGAGTTTATAATCAGAAGGAAAGAAAAGACAGTGTTTAATAATAGGAGGTCAAGGGGTGAAACATTCTATAAAGCAGAAGAAAGTATCTTGGGGCATGGAATAAAGGGTTGGCTTCTATAAGCAGAAACCTGAATGAATGGATTGAGGAGGGAGGCACTCTGCAGGGGAGGAGCATTCCAGTTAAGGAAAACCGGCAGTTCCAAGGCTCTGATGGGGCTGCTGCAACCTCTGTCCAAAAAACAGAGAAGGGATCTTTGTGGCCAAAAATGGGGGAGGGAGGGTCACTGGCCAGAGGGGCAGCTGAAGGCAGCTCCCACAGGGCCTCAAAGTCTGTGAGATGGGTCTGGATTTCATTGTAAGGTGTGAGGCTGCAGCAGGCCTGATTTTTGGGAGTGATGCATTATGGTTTGTAATTCACAGGAATCCCTCTGTTTGTCTATACAAAATAGACCCCAGGGAGGTCAAGAACATGACGGGGGAGACCAGAAAGGAGGTCACTGTCATAACCCAACTGGGAGATGGAGGCACTTCTTCATTCCAGGGTGACCTGGAGATGGTGAGAAATGATGAGAAAGTGGACACAGTTGTTGATGGAATGGACAGTGCTATAAGGTAAAGGCCAGAGTCACGGGCAATGCAAATAACAGGATGGAGTTAAGGTTTTTAAGGGAGCTTAGAGTTAGTTTGAAACATATCACAACTCACTGTGTTCAGAAGGGTAGACAGGCTTGGGGTGTAAGATCTACAGTGGGTGTGTCATATGCCAAGGTGACAGGGAGGCCCTGGGGGCAGGTGGATCAAGTCTAGCATCATCTTGGCTCTGCCGCTCTCTAGCTTGGTGATCTTGGACCAGTTATTTATCTCCCGGAGGGTCTCAGTTGTACAGTAGGTTACAATACTCTATCACAAGTGATTTTGACACTGATCAAATGAAATAATACAACAAAGCACTGAGCACAATGCCTCACATATAGGAAAACAAAAGAAACACATTGTGATGATTAAAATTTTTTTTTCACACTTTGTTTAGATTATATCCTGGGACTCAAAGGTTGTCAGAAGCAGGGAGAGAGAAATATGTCTGACAAACAGGTGGCATCAGACCAGGAGTCAGCACAGTGGGATTCTAGCCTCCATTCTCCCCTTGAACAAATCAGTTTGTTTCTCTGGACCTCGGTTGTGTTATCTACAAATAGCATGCCCATTTCTATCTCAGGGGTTTGCATGAATGTGAAACAGAGACAACCTCAGTTAAACTGTCCAGCTCAATGCCTGGCATAGGGCACTCAGTGGGTTTTAGCCGACTCTCAGATTGAATGACTATCTTAGGAGCCAGTCAAGTTTTTATGTGATTTAATGAGGGGAACGTCTTGAAAAGGAATTTAAAAATCCATTCATCGTCAACGTTTTTCAAATGACTAGAGTTCATAATTGTTAATAACTCTATCCTGGCACTCCACAGAGTCACAGCCTTGCCAGAGTGGAAAGATATAATATTAAGAAAGATTGACCATCAAACATTAATGTTTTTATTTCGCAAAGTCTTTAGGGTGCCTAGCAACCACTGAAGTTTCTATCCATGCTTTTTTCCCCTCAAATGATACACAGTCACTAAAACACACATTTCATCCTGCCTGAGGGAAACAGAGGGGTTAGCAGTTCAGGACCATGATCTCACCATCCCTCTTTCCAGCTTTCATCAGGGAAGAGAATCCTGCCACAGCAACCATTATTGATTACGAAGTCTCTGTCTGAATGAGTTTATTTCATTTCTGCCACATGTGCTCTTGCTGCGTTGGTGATTCTGCTTCCTTGGGTGGTCACTGTATGGCCCTGGGGGAAGAGTGAATAAGACATAAGGTGGACATGTAGAGGAAAGCACAGCTCCAGAGGCCCCCATTCCATCCAAGTCAACTCATGTAGAGTTGAATACAAATTCACAGTGTATTTCCTGAACTCACACAAACTAAGCCCCAGAGAGGGGAGGGTCTGTTAGTCAAAGCAAGTTGCAAGATGAGCCCAGATGGATGGGGGACATGTAGACACCATTTCTGCATGAGAGATGCTCAATGCAAAACCTTATTGCAAAGGGTATGGCCCCAGAGAAGTTTCATCTTTACTTAAAGAACAGAGTCCCCAAAGAGCCACTCATAAAACTGCAGATAAATTGGGAGATTCAGTAAGAGGAGGGAACTAGATCATTCCTAAGTTGGGTCTGCTTTATCCATTGGGCTTGCCAACCTGGCTGATCTTCTTGGAAAAGGCCACAGAGCTTTGCAGAAGGTGAGCCTGGTAACATGTTCCTGCAGAAAAAGGAGAAAAGACATTTTCCTTGTGTTTCCTTTCCCAAGAGTTATAGAAATAGACCCTCTCCATGCCCAGGTCCTAGAGTTTGGGTTCACAGTGGTGTGAGACTGGGGGACTCAGGCTGGGCGAGGACCAGGGAGCTAAGTTCTTGGAGCAGAAGCATGGAGTACATTGTGAGGGTGGACCCTGAGAGGTCAGCAGGAAGGCATGGCCTGATAGGGAGGGAGTCTCCACAAAGGGGGCTTTGTGAAGTGAATATCCAAACATCCATCATCATAAACAGGGGGCTTCCCTTGCTAGCTCAGTCAGTAAAGAATCTGCCTGAAATGCAGGGGACCTGGGTTCGATTCCTGGGTCAGGAAGATCCCCTGGAGAAGGAAATGGCAACCCACTCTGGTATTCTTGCCTGGAGAATCCCATGGACAGAGGAGCCTGGCGGGCTACAGTCCATAGAGTCGCAAGAGTTGGACACAACTGAGTAACTCAACCACCACCACCATTCTCATCAACTTTTTAGAAGGCCGTCATTCCTAGAGCTCCTTTCTCTATGCTGTTATTCCCCCAAATCAGGGGATAAGACTGGGAAGAAGGAGGTGAGAACACCACAGCCTCTGCTCCCTTCGTGAGGTCTAGGGCCACCGATGGGGCACTGATTAGCACGCACAGGTGCTGGGGTGGCAGGCTCAGGATGTGGGGATCTAGACTCAGATATGGGACAGAAACATGCAAGTGACCGGCCATGTGAGCCGTACGTAACTTAAGCAAGATGGCTTCAAAAAGATTAAAACTATCATCCGATCAGATTTAGAGGCTAAAGAAAATGACTTTCCAGAGATTTTCACAAATCACAGATTATTAGAAAAGTGAAACATTTTTATGTCTCTGCCTCCAGCATATTTAGGTTCCTTCCTAAAATAAAGATGTGATGAGTATAGCATTGATTATGATAAAATGACAGAGAGGCTCTGCTGGGTAATACCATCTCTTATCCCCCCGACCCTTTTTGGCCATTCAGGCTTACAAGATGTTTGTTCCCTGACTAGGGATCAAACCCAGATCCTTTGCTGTGAAACCATGGAGTCCTAACCACTGGACCACCAGAGAATTTCTCTTACTTTTTCCTTTTGAAACCATCCCTAAGTTTAGTCTCTTTAAACACTTTATTGTTGTACTAAATGTCCATCAACATAGAAATGGGTAAAGAAGATGTGGTCCATATATACAATGGAATGTTATTCAGCCATTAATAAGAATGAAATAATGCCATTTGCAGTAACATGGATGGACCTAGAGATTGTCAAACTGAGTGAAGTAAGTCAGATGGAGAAGGGGAAATATTGTATGACATCCATTATATGTGGAATCTAAAAAGAAATGATACAAGAACTTACTTACAAAAGAGAGACTCAGACACTTGGAAAACAAACTTATGATTGTGGTGAGGGAGGGATAGTTAGGGACTTCGGGAAAATCAAGAACACACTGCTATATTTCAAATGGAAAACCAACAAGGACTTACTGTAATGCACAGGGAATTCTGCTCTTGTTATAAGCCAGCCTGGATGGGAGAGGAGTTTGGGGGAGAATGTATACATGTGTATGTATGACTGAGTCCCTTCACTGTTCCCTGAACTCCTACAACACTGTTAATCAGCTATACCCCAAAATAAAATAAACAGTTTAAAGTTTAGAGAAAAAAGTGTCTATGGTTGTAGAATATGGGGAATGGGTGAGGGCTCCTGAAATGGAGTTTTATTCTTTTTCTTATAGGTTTGCTGCTGGTTTTAAGTTATCCCAAAGTGTGAGTCTTAAAATGTTTATTTCTTCTACTTACTCTAATATTAAACACAAGATCCTCGATTTTTTTTTCTGAAGAGAAGAGGAGGAAAGATATTCCTTTCCCAGCAGCAGAAGAAGTGAATGGAAAAAGTTGATGAATGTCATAGGAAAGATTAGTTCTTCTGAAAACAGGAAAAGAAATTAGAACACACACACAGACAAAAAAGCAGTGCAGGCTCCTGGATATTTTCATCCAGTTTTCACAAAGGAATAAAACCAAAGGAGAGTGAAGAGTAAGGGCAAGCTCAATGGATTAATTGCTTCCTTTTCATTAAAAATTTAAAGTTGATAAATACCAGATAAAGAAATCAATGAAATTCATTATGTATAATAAACTGATGCACAGTGAATCTGGCTGGTACTGATATTCTATAAATATCAGAATTTAGGGATTGTCCCTGAGCTATTCATTAAACTTCAAAGTCAATGAATAATGAATAGCCTGACGTGGACCCGGATGATGCACTAGGGAGTGTGCGTGTGCACACTTGTGTGCGGGAGCTTTTCATGTTATTTTAGTCAACAGTCTATTATTCATATATCCACAGAAACAAGAATGTAGCAAGGGGAGGTGGAAGGGAGATTCAAGAGGGATGGGACATACGTACACCTACGGGTAATTCCTGTTGACGTATGGCAGAAATCAACCGATATTGCACAAAATTATCTTTAAGTTAAAAACATAGCAAGGTGGTCAGAAAAGAATGAAAAAAAGATTTCTCACAGAGATTTATCCACAACTCCATGTAGATATGGGAGCAGGCTGTCCACCATCATCAGACCTTCCCCCAGCATCGGGCCCTCCCACAGCATCAGGCCCCAGTCCAGCATCAGATGTGGCCCCCAACATCAGGCCCTAGTCCAGATTCAGACCTTCCCCCAGCATCAGGCACTCCCCCAACATCAGGTCCTACTCCAGCATCAGACCCTAGTCCAGCATCAGAGGTTCCCCCTCAGCATCAGGCCCTAGTCCACTATCAAGCCCTCCCCCAGCATCAGACATTCCCCCACCATCATATTCTAGTCCAGCATCAGGCTCTAGTCCACCATCACATCCTAGTCCAGCATCAGGCCCTCCCCCACCCTCAGACCCTCCCCCACCCTCCAACCCTTCCACAGTATCAGGCCCCCCACCTCCAGTATGAGGTGTGGCAGCCCCACTTGTCTGATGCTCCTGAACACACTCAGGCAGCCCCAGAGCAGCAGAACAATAGCTCTTGCAGGAGGTGCATCTTTAGGAATCACCTGCAGAGCAGCAGCAGCTGGGGTTTGTCCAGGCCAAGGACAGGCAAAGAGGCACTTGTGCAGGAGGCAGGGGAGGCTGTGGGCACGTTCCCCAGCTCTGCTTTCTCCCTGTTCGGCCTTTGCTCTCCTGCTCCCATGGCGGTGTCCTTCCAGATTCAAGGTCTCCTTGACATCTCAAGCCTAAGTCTTGAGTCACGGCCCAGTCCAGCGTGGCAGAGGGCTGGGAACACCCAAGCTCAAGGGTTGAAAGGATCCCAGGGGTAGAGCCAGGCCCCAGCGGGTGGCAGGGCAGGGGNCCACCCTCCAACCCTTCCACAGTATCAGGACCCCACCTCCAGTATGAGGTGTGGCAGCCCCACTTGTCTGATGCTCCTGAATACACTCAGGCAGCCCCAGAGCAGCAGAACAATAGCTCTTGCAGGAGGTGCATCTTTAGGAATCACCTGCAGGGCAGCAGCAGCTGGGGTTTGTCCAGGCCAAGGACAGGCAAAGAGGCACTTGTGCAGGAGGCAGGGGAGGCTGTGGGCACGTTCCCCAGCTCTGCTTTCTCCCTGTTCGCGCTTTGCTCTCCTGCTCCCACAGCAGTGTCCTTCCAGATTCAAGGTCTCCTTGACATCTCAAGCCTAAGTCCTGAGTCGCGTCCCAGTCCAGCGTGGCAGAGGGCTGGGAACACCCAAGCTCAAGGGTTGAAAGGACCCCAGGGGGAGAGCCAGGCCCCAGCGGGTGGCAGGGCAGGGGATGAGGGTGGCCACCCACAGAGGGCCCCGCAGCAGCACTGGAAGGAGAGCAGTGATGCCTTAGCTCACATGGGGATGCTGCCCTGCCTGACACTCAGAGATGTTACCGCCAGCAGCTCTGGGGACGCAAGAAGCCCGGTGAGTGACACCATGCCGCTCGGGCCGTGTGGGTGGGCACTGCTGACCATGGCCTCAGTTTTTATTCCAGTCCAACTGTCCCTCCAAGGGCTGGCAGGCTCCTCTTCCGAATGGCACAGACATTTTCTTTATGTGGGTGAACGCATTCCTGCTTGTTTCTATTGGCGCTGTTGGCGTTCATCGTGTGTTTTCCTCTTTACAACCTGTGCTTGCTGCTCTTCTAGTTTAACTTAGGAGCAACCCTGATTTTCTGCATTTCTACTTGTCTGCACTCACTGGGGCTTTCCAGGTGGTGCTAGGGGTAAAGATCCTGTCTGCCAATGCAACAGATAACAAGAGAGGTGGGTTTGATCCCTGGGTCAACAAGATGCCCCAGAGGAGGGCATGACAACCCACTCCAGTATTCTTGCCTGGAAAACCCCATGGACACAGGAGCTAGTGGGCTACAGTCCCTGGGGTCGCAAAGAGTCAGACACGACTGAAGCAGGGTAGCACACACTAAGGTTTTAATTTAGTCACTCAGTTGTGTCCGACTCTTTGCCACTCTGTGGACTGCAGCAGTCCAGGCTTTCCCGTCCTTCACTATCTCCTGGAGTTTGCTCCAACTCATGTCCATTGAATCATCATACCATAGAACCGTCTCATTCCTGTTGCATTCACCAGAGAGGTGGCTGGGGCTCGGCAAAGTGCCTGGGCCCGCTGCGTGGGTGTGAACCTGCCCTCACTACTCCCTGACCACGTGACTGTCACTGTGTCCTCCTCTGTAAATCGGGAGGAGGCAGCACCTGCTTGGTAAGGGGCACACACAGCATCTGGTATATAATCAATGCACCATCCATCTCAGTGTTGTATTTATTAATAATAGGGATAGCATTTAATAACCTGCTCCTTTTTCTCTCTTGCCACTTAACTGTGCTCCAGACCACATCTGCTCTACTTACTCCTGTAAATCCCACACCCAGCACAATCAAGACTCAACACATTTGTGGCNGTCCAGCATCAGATGTGGCCCCCAACATCAGGCCCTAGTCCAGATTCAGACCTTCCCCCAGCATCAGGCACTCCCCCAACATCAGGTCCTACTCCAGCATCAGACCCTAGTCCAGCATCAGAGTTTCCCCCTCAGCATCAGGCCCTAGTCCACCATCAGGCCCTCCCCCAGCATCAGACCCTAGTCAGCAGCAGGCCCTAGTCCAGCATCAGACATTCCCCCAGCATCAGATCCTAGTCCAGCATCAGGCTCTAGTCCACCATCACATCCTAGTCCAGCATCAGGCCCTCCCTGACCCTCAGACCCTCCCCCACCCTCCAACCCTTCCACAGTATCAGGACCCCACCTCCAGTATGAGGTGTGGCAGCCCCACTTGTCTGATGCTCCTGAATACACTCAGGCAGCCCCAGAGCAGCAGAACAATAGCTCTTGCAGGAGGTGCATCTTTAGGAATCACCTGCAGGGCAGCAGCAGCTGGGGTTTGTCCAGGCCAAGGACAGGCAAAGAGGCACTTGTGCAGGAGGCAGGGGAGGCTGTGGGCACGTTCCCCAGCTCTGCTTTCTCCCTGTTCGCGCTTTGCTCTCCTGCTCCCACAGCAGTGTCCTTCCAGATTCAAGGTCTCCTTGACATCTCAAGCCTAAGTCCTGAGTCGCGTCCCAGTCCAGCGTGGCAGAGGGCTGGGAACACCCAAGCTCAAGGGTTGAAAGGACCCCAGGGGGAGAGCCAGGCCCCAGCGGGTGGCAGGGCAGGGGATGAGGGTGGCCACCCACAGAGGGCCCCGCAGCAGCACTGGAAGGAGAGCAGTGATGCCTTAGCTCACATGGGGATGCTGCCCTGCCTGACACTCAGAGATGTTACCGCCAGCAGCTCTGGGGACGCAAGAAGCCCAGTGAGTGACACCATGCCGCTCGGGCCGTGTGGGTGGGCACTGCTGACCATGGCCTCAGTTTTTATTCCAGTCCAACTGTCCCTCCAAGGGCTGGCAGGCTCCTCTTCCGAATGGCACAGACATTTTCTTTATGTGGGTGAACGCATTCCTGCTTGTTTCTATTGGCGCTGTTGGCGTTCATCGTGTGTTTTCCTCTTTACAACCTGTGCTTGCTGCTCTTCTAGTTTAACTTAGGAGCAACCCTGATTTTCTGCATTTCTACTTGTCTGCACTCACTGGGGCTTTCCAGGTGGTGCTAGGGGTAAAGATCCTGTCTGCCAATGCAACAGATAACAAGAGAGGTGGGTTTGATCCCTGGGTCAACAAGATGCCCCAGAGGAGGGCATGACAACCCACTCCAGTATTCTTGCCTGGAAAACCCCATGGACACAGGAGCTAGTGGGCTACAGTCCCTGGGGTCACAAAGAGTCAGACACGACTGAAGCAGGGTAGCACACACTAAGGTTTTAATTTAGTCACTCAGTTGTGTCCGACTCTTTGCCACTCTGTGGACTGCAGCAGTCCAGGCTTTCCCGTCCTTCACTATCTCCTGGAGTTTGCTCCAACTCATGTCCATTGAATCATCATACCATAGAACCGTCTCATTCCTGTTGCATTCACCAGAGAGGTGGCTGGGGCTCGGCAAAGTGCCTGGGCCCGCTGCGTGGGTGTGAACCTGCCCTCACTACTCCCTGACCACGTGACTGTCACTGTGTCCTCCTCTGTAAATCGGGAGGAGGCAGCACCTGCTTGGTAAGGGGCACACACAGCATCTGGTATATAATCAATGCACCATCCATCTCAGTGTTGTATTTATTAATAATAGGGATAGCATTTAATAACCTGCTCCTTTTTCTCTCTTGCCACTTAACTGTGCTCCAGACCACATCTGCTCTACTTACTCCTGTAAATCCCACACCCAGCACAATCAAGACTCAACACATTTGTGGCTGAAGAGGCAGGAACATACCCTGTCCTCAAGGAGATGAAGCCAAGCGAGAAGAGGCCCTAATGATAAACTTGCGTGATGAGGGGACCCCAGGAGGACATGTGTGGCTGTGGGGTGGGGTGGGGGGCATGGGCAAAAACCATGATGAGCTCCTGGGGAAGGTGGCAGGAAGGAGGGCAGGCTGTTCATTGTGGGGTGTCCACAGATTGTACGTCACCCCTCACTGAGGAGCACTTAGGCCATTTCCAAACACGTGTCCCTGTTAGGAGGAAACAATCATTGCCCAGCTCCTACCCAATCAATTTCGTAGAATATGTTTCTAGCACTGCATTACTAATCTGCTGTATTCATTCCATGCTCCGTTCATCCACCCATCCAGCCAGCCATCTGTTCATCCATCCAGCCACTCATTAACTCATCTGATCATCTCAGACTCACTGAGAAGACAGACGCCTCCTCCGCTCCTGCTCCCAGGACAACCCCCAGCGTGTGTGACAGGAGCCTCATGGGGACAAAGGGGGAGACACAGAAGGGACAACATGCCTGTAGGCCCTCCTCCCTCTGAACAGTGAAGCACCCACTTGGTTCTAACGTTTCCTTGCCTGGGTGTTCAGGCCGGCCCTTTTCCTTCTTGCAAAACAAGTGGCTGATGGAGGACTTGATGCCCTTCTTTTTGGGGGCTTTGTGCAGCAAGTCCTGCCTGCTGGTGCTGCTGCTGGGGTTGTTCTCGGGGCTGTCCTCAGAGCCTGTCGAGCTTTGGGGAGAGAAAACGACCTTTAACTGGCACCCTCATGCAAACACACACCCCTCCATAAGAGCTACTGAGAGAAACAGGCACCCACTGACACCCGCGCCTCAACCTCGCTGCAGACAGTGGAGTCTCCTTCACTAAACATGCTCCACATGAGCAATGCAGGCTCCTGGACACAGACAACTGCCCCAGCAAGCTGAAATTCTCTGCCTCGAGCTCTCCCCCGAGGAGGGCTTCACTCCAGGCCAGCTGGTGCAGAGGGTGCCCCGACCCTCCCTCAGGGTTGCTGCTTGGCAGGTGACGATGCTCCAGGAGAAGCCAAGCTCCTCTGCTCTGGGCAGTTCCCTGTGCCTTCTGCAGGGTGACTGTCTCTGGCCATGGCAGGAGAGTGACAGTCACTGTACAGGGCTGCTGGTCAGGTGACCACACATGCCCTCTATCATGTGCTGCCTGGCTCAGGACGGGAGCTCAGGTGGTGGTCTGAATGAGGACAGTGTCAGTCACAGGAGGAGACAGAGTGTCCTGAGACGAGACCCCTGAGGAAAAGGGAGGGACCCTCAAGAGCGAATTCGAGAGGCAGGGGGCCGTCACCGTCAGGAATGTGCCCCAGGCTGGGCAGACTTCTATCAAAAGCATGAAGAAAGTTCCCAGAGGAGTCAATCTATAGAGATGGATATTTTCTAAAATCACTGAGGTCACTGAGCTCTTCTTCCCCAGCACCTGAAGTTCACTGCTAAACACAGGCACTGAACCCAATGGTATTCCTTTAAAATCATCCTTGCAACTCTTTCAAGACAAGAGGTGCAGGGCTCCTGAAACTGACTATGCACACACAGGCCACTTACTTGTGGGCATCCCTGATGTCCTCGTGTGTGGCTGTGCGCAGTGACCCCATGTGCAGGCGGTCCAGTCGAAGGGATCGTGGCGAGGCAGGGGTCGAGTTTCACTTCTGATGGCGGTCTTGTAGTCTCCTACCTCTTCCCGTAAAGCTGGCAGCTGAGGGAGTGAAGTTAGTGTAACACTGGCTAACAATAGACTGTTTTGAAAATGGCAATCACACAGGCTTTACATTATAACCAGAAACTTATTTGAAAATCTATTAGCTATGCTTTCCCTTAAGTACAAAAGACCCCCTTGTTTTAGCTTACTGCCATCTTAAAGGACTGTGTTGTTCAAGAGAAGTGGGGCTATGGGGCAGTGAGAGCATCTGAGTGCATAGACCCTGGACGGGAGCCTCCCTGCAGCTAGGCTCCACCCACCCTGGAATCCAGCGACCAGATGGCCCTGCAGGGCAGGACAGCAGAGCGATGCCAGCCCCGTGAATCCTGTATGGCATGAACTGCCCTGATGAAAGGACTGTGCTCATTGCCAGATGCTGCTCAGAAGCACCACAGGTAGAGTAAGAAACCTCTCAGCAAAGCCGTCCAGACCTTTCTGTTTGAAAGAGAAAAAGATACAGCTTGTGCCACCACCCAAGATCATTTGTAGTGATGATGCAGGTTACTGGAACCCATGACAACAAGAGAAACACAGAAAAGGTACCTAACCACTCCACAAGAACACCATGTGCTTGGCTTGTATTTCTCGGTAACATACAGACTGGGGGCTACAAGTATTTACACGCAGTTCAAGTGTCATTTGCTCACACTGGTTTCCATAAAGGACCCCAGGTCTTCACTAAGAGATGATCTTGTATCACCCTAGAGGGATAGGAGGTTCAAAAGAGGAGATATATGGGTACCTATGGCTGATTCATGTTGAGGTTTGACAGAGAAGAAAATTCTGTAAAGCAATTATCTTTCAATTAACAAATAAACTAATAGAAAAAAAAAAGAGAGAGAAAGATGATCTCTCCTGGACTCCCAGCTTTTCTGCTGGTCCTGGGTGTGTGGACAGGAAAGACAGTGTGAGAAACAGATTAACCCCTCAGGGTCCAGACAGGTCTCACTGATACATCTGGGTGTGTGGTTAAGCCAGGGGAAGTTTTAGGAAACATGCATGGCATGTATTTTTATAAACAATCAGTGCGTTGTTTTAACCAACTAACCCATGCCTTTTCAGTGGAATTCTGTAAAGAATACTGACCCCATGCAGCCCCACAGGAGCTTGGTGACAACAAAGTGACTTAGTGCAAAATACAGCTGAACTCGTTTAACAGCAGCTGGATAAACTGGGCACCCTCCCCTGCACTCTAACAAGAACCCTCAGACAACAGAAGGCTACAAAAGCTAGAAATTATCCACATGGAACTGAACAGGGATCAATCTCAAATTCAAGTTAATATAAGCATTTATAAAAATCAGAAAACGAACAGAGCAGGGAAGTGACACACCTGGGTTGACTATGGATTCAGTGGAGACAAACACCTGTCTCAAGATCAGCGACCACGCCAGCCCCTTACCCTGGGCCTCCTCCTGAGGAAGGCCTCTGGGTCTGCAGCCTGGCCACCCTCCTCCAGGATGGGAGCCGCCCCACTGGCACCCATGTGGCCAGGATGGGCAGCACCGTGTCCACTTAACAGGAGAGCAAAGGAGGCCACAGAGCGGGCGAGCGGCACACCCAGGTCACCAACCCCAGGGGGACGGCGCTGCTCTGCTGTGCCCAGCAGAAGCAGGCCACTGAGTGGCCTGAACTGGAGTGCGGCCACCCCAGTCCTGCGGGAAGGGCCAGAAGTGCTCGGTCAGCGGGCTGGGAGCAGGAGAGGGACAAGGAAGGCCAGCCCTTGGGGCACTGGACTCCAACAACAAGGGCTCATCCAAGTGACCTGAGGCGAGAGGCAGCGAGTTCCCTCCTGATGCTCCCATCAGGGATGCCGTGATGGACACGAGAGTCTCTGGAGGAAAGTGGGCTGGATGGCGCCACGGTTAAGTGTCCAGGCCCTGATCAGACCANCGAGAGGCAGCGAGTTCCCTCCTGATGCTCCCATCAGGGATGCCGTGATGGACACGAGAGCCTCTGGAGGAAAGTGGGCTGGATGGCGCCACGGTTAAGTGTCCAGGCCCTGATCAGACCAGTCCGCACCACGCTGCTGGGTGTGAGAGCAGGGTGCCTGGCCTCGCTAAACCTCAGTGTCTATGTCTCCTGAATGGGGATAGCAGCAGCCTGGACTTCACCTGGGGATGAGATGACAGAATCGGAAAGCACGTGCCCGGCACAGAGAATCTCCTGCACACTGCTACCCATCATCATTAAATTGGCCCCCCGCAAATCTAACATCTCTGGCTCTGATTGAGTCATTTCTTATAATAAAACACTAAGCAGAAATTCCATGGTGGTCCAGAGGTTAAGACTTGGCACTTTCACTGCCGGGACACTGGTCTGATCCCTGGCTAGGGAACTAAGATCCCATAAGCTGTGCAGCATAGCCAAAAAAATAAGTAAAGAAAATTTTAAAAATAAATAATACCATGTCTATTATAAACAAGCATGAGATGATCAGAAGGCAAACAAGTGGGAGAAAGGCAAACTGTTACAATTGTCCCAAAGAATGACCAATTTCCAACAGAACCATCAGCACATTTTAAGTGGTAGGTGAGTTTCATTAATTCCATTAAAACGTCAATTATTCACCAGTACATAACCACACAGTGTTCATCCACACTAAACGATAAGGACTCTTTAATACTTCACAGAGAAACAAAGGCCTGGTAAATTACTAAATAGTTTACCTTTCGACGCTGCTTCCTTAAATCACTAGGCTGATAGATGCAGGCAAAGAAATGAAGAGAAACCAGAATTATTGCGACTTTGAAGCTAAAATTTCAAGGATCAGTACAGGCAAATACAGGAAAGCAAAAATGATGGCAAACATGTAAGTGACATGAAGATTTAGAGAACACGTGACTGCAAACAGAACATTTTTTTTGACCACAGAAGTTAAATAAGCTATTCAAGATTTACTAAAGAAACACTATAATTTATTACTCAGGAAGATACAATTCTATTATAACATCATAATTTACTAAAGCACAGGATTCTGTACAACAAAGGGCCTTAACAGTTGTCTATTCTCAGGCAAACTTCGCTATAAGTTAGTTTCCCTTAATAAAAAACATGTTATACTTTAAATTAGTAATTTAACTGATGAGGAAGTTACCATAATACCTATTTTAACATTGAACAAATCTAACCACCTATTGGACATTAATGTAAAATCCTGACATAGAATTTTATTTAAAACTTCTCAAAATAAATTCATTAAAACACGTTCCCTGTGAAAATATGTAAGAGTGAAAGCTAGCATAATAGCAGGTGCAGTCTTTACATTTTATTAACCATAAAAGATACTTTTCTAAAGAGTCTAATAGAGACATTAACTGTGCAAAAGCTGATGAGATTTACAGTCTTAAATACAAGCACCAACGCAGAAAGGATATTGTGTCAGTTCAGTTCAGTTGCTTAGTCGTGTCCAACTCTTTGCCACCCCATGAACTGCAGCACACCAGGCCTCCCTGTCCATCACCAACTCCCGGAGTTCACTCAGACTCACGTCCATTGAGTCGGTGATGCCATCCTGCCGTCTCATTCTCTGTTGTCCCCTTCTCCTCCTGCCTCCAATCCTTCCCAGCATCAGAGTCTTTTCCAATGAGTCTCCACATGAGGTGGCCAAAGTACTGGAGTTTCAGCTTTAGCATCAGTCCTTCCAATGAACACCCAGGACTGATCTCCTTTAGAATGGACTGGTTGCATCTCCTTGCAGTCCAAGGGACTGTCAAGAGTCTTCTCCAACACCACAGCTCAACAGCATCAATTCTTCGGCACTCAGCTTTCTTCACAGTCCAACTTTCATATCCATACATGACCACTGGAAAAACCATAGCCTTGACTAGATGGACCTTTGTTGGCAAAGTAATGTCTCTGCTTTTCAATGTGCTATCTA
The DNA here is from genome assembly GCA_006410735.1 of Raphicerus campestris. Classification (NCBI taxonomy): domain Eukaryota; kingdom Metazoa; phylum Chordata; class Mammalia; order Artiodactyla; family Bovidae; genus Raphicerus; species Raphicerus campestris. The sequence continues at coordinate 10,852 of SJYW01006177.1, read as the reverse complement.
GGTTGGTCATAACTTTCCTTCCAAGGAGTAAGCGTCTTTTTATTTCATGGCTGCAATCACCATCTGCAGTGATTTTGAAGCCCCCAAAAATAAAGTCTGACACTGTTTCCCTATCTATTTCCCATGAAGTGATGGGACCAGATGCCATGATCTTCGTTTTCTGAGTGGTGAGCTTTAAGCCAACTTTTTCACTCTCCTCTTTCACTTTCATCAAGAGGCTTTTTAGTTCCTCTTCACTTCTGCCAGAAGGGTGGTGTCATCTGCATATCTAAAGCTCCATTAATTCTACACTTAAGAGGATCATTTCTTTATGTAAGCACAATCTCATTTATGAATTACACATGATTCGTAGTTTAGGATCTATCTACATTATGTTTCTAACTGTGTGCTGCTGCTGCTAAGTCACTTCAGTTGTGTCCGACTCTGTGCGTTCCCGTGGACTNTTTAAATTAGTAATTTAACTGATGAGGAAGTTACCATAATACCTATTTTAACATTGAACAAATCTAACCACCTATTGGACATTAATGTAAAATCCTGACATAGAATTTTATTTAAAACTTCTCAAAATAAATTCATTAAAACACGTTCCCTGTGAAAATATGTAAGAGTGAAAGCTAGCATAATAGCAGGTGCAGTCTTTACATTTTATTAACCATAAAAGATACTTTTCTAAAGAGTCTAATAGAGACATTAACTGTGCAAAAGCTGATGAGATTTACAGTCTTAAATACAAGCACCAACGCAGAAAGGATATTGTGTCAGTTCAGTTCAGTTGCTTAGTCGTGTCCAACTCTTTGCCACCCCATGAACTGCAGCACACCAGGCCTCCCTGTCCATCACCAACTCCCGGAGTTCACTCAGACTCACGTCCATTGAGTCGGTGATGCCATCCTGCCGTCTCATTCTCTGTTGTCCCCTTCTCCTCCTGCCTCCAATCCTTCCCAGCATCAGAGTCTTTTCCAATGAGTCTCCACATGAGGTGGCCAAAGTACTGGAGTTTCAGCTTTAGCATCAGTCCTTCCAATGAACACCCAGGACTGATCTCCTTTAGAATGGACTGGTTGCATCTCCTTGCAGTCCAAGGGACTGTCAAGAGTCTTCTCCAACACCACAGCTCAACAGCATCAATTCTTCGGCACTCAGCTTTCTTCACAGTCCAACTTTCATATCCATACATGACCACTGGAAAAACCATAGCCTTGACTAGATGGACCTTTGTTGGCAAAGTAATGTCTCTGCTTTTCAATGTGCTATCTAGGTTGGTCATAACTTTCCTTCCAAGGAGTAAGCGTCTTTTTATTTCATGGCTGCAATCACCATCTGCAGTGATTTTGAAGCCCCCAAAAATAAAGTCTGACACTGTTTCCCTATCTATTTCCCATGAAGTGATGGGACCAGATGCCATGATCTTCGTTTTCTGAGTGGTGAGCTTTAAGCCAACTTTTTCACTCTCCTCTTTCACTTTCATCAAGAGGCTTTTTAGTTCCTCTTCACTTCTGCCAGAAGGGTGGTGTCATCTGCATATCTAAAGCTCCATTAATTCTACACTTAAGAGGATCATTTCTTTATGTAAGCACAATCTCATTTATGAATTACACATGATTCGTAGTTTAGGATCTATCTACATTATGTTTCTAACTGTGTGCTGCTGCTGCTAAGTCACTTCAGTTGTGTCCGACTCTGTGCGTTCCCGTGGACTGCAGCCTACCAGGCTCCTCCATCCGTGGGATTTTCCAGGCAAGAGTACTGAAGTGGGTTGCCATTGCCTTCTGCTGTAATTGCATAGTGATACACCAATTCAACTTACTGCTATGGGGGGAAAACACCATTTAATGAGACATGAAGACAAAGCACAGACCCAACTAAGGGCACGCACGCTGTGGACCACAGCACGGCTATGACCAGAGCAAGTAGGGGGACAGGGGAGGGGAGATGGATGGGTAAACTACAGCCTTGTGGGCCGGGGGTGNATAAATTCATTAAAACACGTTCCCTGTGAAAATATGTAAGAGTGAAAGCTAGCATAATAGCAGGTGCAGTCTTTACATTTTATTAACCATAAAAGATACTTTTCTAAAGAGTCTAATAGAGACATTAACTGTGCAAAAGCTGATGAGATTTACAGTCTTAAATACAAGCACCAACGCAGAAAGGATATTGTGTCAGTTCAGTTCAGTTGCTTAGTCGTGTCCAACTCTTTGCCACCCCATGAACTGCAGCACACCAGGCCTCCCTGTCCATCACCAACTCCCGGAGTTCACTCAGACTCACGTCCATTGAGTCGGTGATGCCATCCTGCCGTCTCATTCTCTGTTGTCCCCTTCTCCTCCTGCCTCCAATCCTTCCCAGCATCAGAGTCTTTTCCAATGAGTCTCCACATGAGGTGGCCAAAGTACTGGAGTTTCAGCTTTAGCATCAGTCCTTCCAATGAACACCCAGGACTGATCTCCTTTAGAATGGACTGGTTGCATCTCCTTGCAGTCCAAGGGACTGTCAAGAGTCTTCTCCAACACCACAGCTCAACAGCATCAATTCTTCGGCACTCAGCTTTCTTCACAGTCCAACTTTCATATCCATACATGACCACTGGAAAAACCATAGCCTTGACTAGATGGACCTTTGTTGGCAAAGTAATGTCTCTGCTTTTCAATGTGCTATCTAGGTTGGTCATAACTTTCCTTCCAAGGAGTAAGCGTCTTTTTATTTCATGGCTGCAATCACCATCTGCAGTGATTTTGAAGCCCCCAAAAATAAAGTCTGACACTGTTTCCCTATCTATTTCCCATGAAGTGATGGGACCAGATGCCATGATCTTCGTTTTCTGAGTGGTGAGCTTTAAGCCAACTTTTTCACTCTCCTCTTTCACTTTCATCAAGAGGCTTTTTAGTTCCTCTTCACTTCTGCCAGAAGGGTGGTGTCATCTGCATATCTAAAGCTCCATTAATTCTACACTTAAGAGGATCATTTCTTTATGTAAGCACAATCTCATTTATGAATTACACATGATTCGTAGTTTAGGATCTATCTACATTATGTTTCTAACTGTGTGCTGCTGCTGCTAAGTCACTTCAGTTGTGTCCGACTCTGTGCGTTCCCGTGGACTGCAGCCTACCAGGCTCCTCCATCCGTGGGATTTTCCAGGCAAGAGTACTGAAGTGGGTTGCCATTGCCTTCTGCTGTAATTGCATAGTGATACACCAATTCAACTTACTGCTATGGGGGGAAAACACCATTTAATGAGACATGAAGACAAAGCACAGACCCAACTAAGGGCACGCACGCTGTGGACCACAGCACGGCTATGACCAGAGCAAGTAGGGGGACAGGGGAGGGGAGATGGATGGGTAAACTACAGCCTTGTGGGCCGGGGGTGTGGGGATCTGTATTGATGACGACTAAGCAGACAACAGGATGAGACAGGAAATCAAAACCAATGATGAAAGCAGACACACCATCAGAGAACTCCAACAGCAAGGAAAACATACAGAACTGTTCTTTAACAAATATTTGGAAAGAAATCAAGCATGAAACCACAGAGAAATCCTCAAAGAATGTTAAATATCAACTAATTAGCCAATGATGCAAATTATAAAAACAGTGTGTCAAAAGACCACAAAATGGACTAGTTACCACTTCACAGGCCGCTAAAACAATTCAGTTACTTTAATGATAAGCTGACTAACAATGCAGCTAACATGAAATGGGTAGTCACAGAAAAAAGTGATAAGACAAGTCCAGTTACAAAGCAGTGTTGCACATGTGATTTCATGGGGTAAATAGCAATGCACTCACAAAACCCAAGCTAAACATGCAAGAAAGCTGGAACATGTGCTTTGGAGCTGCACACTCTGTCACCAAAAGCCCTAGGTCGTCATCCTAGTTTCAGACTCAGAAAAGTGAGGCAGCCCATGTCTTCCCTGGGGCACCAGGCTTTTAGCCTGGTTTCACACGCAGAGCTGGCCTGAGCCTGCGGCCAGGTCCATCAGCAAGCAGACTAGTGTAGATTCTTGGTTTTGTTCCCACCGCATGCCCTGCAGCCAGGCAGCCCCAATGGAAAATGTGCTGCACGGCTTTCCCACGCCATGAGAGTTACCTATGGTTACTTTCATGAAGCTGTCTGCTCCCTGAGAACAGAAACTTCCCTGCAGCTGCTGTGCCCAGCACAGGCCAGCCTCAACATTACAGAGGCAGGCTCTGGCTGAATTCATGATGACAGGCTAAGCCCGTGGTCCAAATATCAAGACTATTTTGTCACTGTGCCATTGTGGAATGATTAAAGACTAGGCAGTTTAAAAAATTGTAGACCTCCGAGTGCAGCAAATGTACCTGATTTTCTTCTAAGTAAAAGGAGAAAAACCAAAAAACAAACAAAGAAAACCTGTGTCCTGGGGGAAGGATGTGGCAGGGAGGAGGCAGACACATACTAGAGTCATGATGCCTAGCCAGTCTCCCTCCCACACCGGGCTGTGCCACCTCCTTCTGGGCTTGGGCAGGGACGGGCAGGAGCTGGCATCTGAGGAGCCAGCATGCAGGTTGAGGGAGCTCACCGATTTAAAACGATGGAGACTGCCTAAGCTTCCCCTGCCCTCCCTGCTCTCACTCTCCTTGGCCTGCTGCTCCATGTTCTCCGTCTCTTCTTCCATCAACCTAAAATAGAATAAAACCTGTCACCTGCCTTTGTCAGCAGAGGAACGTATCTGCACAACAAATTGGGCTGGCATTCCGTGTCACGATTAGCAAATTCCAGAAAAAGTTGCTCAATTAACATCTCAGCCAAAAGGTTTGACTTTTTCTCTTTTGAATATTCTCAAACTTAGAATAACTTAGCACTGAGTCTTACAAACTGGCCCCTGATCATTCACGTTTGATTTCACAGGACATGGGCATAGCTGTATGGGTGTGGCACCAGGCAGGCCTCAGGGACCCCAGCCACCCAGCTGCACCCAGACCCAAGGCCCTGCACTCACCACGAGGCCAGCCTTTGGATTCTATCTCGTTTTGTAAATTGTTGTAACTGCCAAGACGGTATCTAAAGAAAACATCTTAAATATACTGATGAGATGAGAAAAACTCAAACACATGTCCTTGGACCACTGTCTTACAACAAGCCAATCTTCACACTCTTTATTAAGTTAAAAAGGAAAATGCAGATTTGAGTGGGAATTTGCCAACCCCAAAACCTGAGCTTTTCTGTTCCAGGTGGCCTTTTACCAGAAAGTGGTAGGCTCCAAGGGACACACGAGGGTGCACGGGCTGCAGCGGACACAGCCTCGGCACATCACCCACCTTGGGGCTCAGAGCTGAGGGGGGACACCCCACAACATCCCCCCCTCCCCACAGAGTGCTGACACCACACTGTGGACAGAACGCCCCAGCTGACCGAGCTCTATAATCAACGGTAATCTCAAAACTGAAAACTCTTGAAGCAGACCTGAGGTCAGGTTTCTTACTATGGAACACTCAGACTTCCCAGGATTCGAAGGCAGCTCCTCAGAGAAACCTAGTTTCTGGGGAGCTGAGTTCGGGATCACCCACCAGATCTGCTGGTTGATGATGTCCAGCTGCTCCTGCAGCATCACAGTCCAAGTCTTCGTATTGGCCTGCCTGCTGGGTGACAGCTGAGTGGCCAAGGTGAAGAGGGTGACCCTGTCGCCCTCGCCATCAGACATGCCCTCGTCACTCTCGAACACTTGGGCCACGTCGGCCAGCATGCTGGCTTGCTGCACACTCCCAGTCCTGCTCCTTCAGGGTCTGCGCCTGGGCACGAGAGGACCATGTCTCGTCAGCGACATTCAGGGCAACTCAGGTCTATCAGGAACTGAACACGATTTTACATGGAAGCCCTGACTGTGGATAAATGTGGATAAACCAAAAAATTGAATCAGAGTAAAGAAATAAGACAGCAAAACTCTACCTGGAAAAACAACTGAAAACACAACATAAAAAGAAAATACATGGTGATGCTATCCATCCCGAATACAACCAGGTGATTAGTCAGAATTTGTCTTCTCCTGGACAAAGGGGTACTGAAGACATCCTGCAGCTCTGAGCCACAAGGCTAGTTTACTAGTCATTAAAATAACCCAGGTGGGCGGGTCCTCCATCAGAAAGAGAAATAACATCTGATGCCCACCACTACAGCCTTCATTCTTTTTTAAAATGAAAGGATTCAAACGACAAACCCTTAACTGAAATTACATGATTAATCAAACTTACCTCTTCATGTGTGGCACCTAATTCTTCTAACAAACTACATCTTTCAAGTGCTACTCGTAATTGTGCTCTCAACTCAAATAAAAGGGGCCAAGTCACTGTGTGTTGATGTGTGTATATACGTTAGTACACTTCTTAGTGTATACTCACCCTAATATATGGATACTGTAACAGAATACCTTTAACTGTCTCTCACTGATCTTAATGTCAAGAAAATCTGTTGTTAACAGCTTTAAATTCTAAGTTTGAGAGAACAAAATGTTATCCTAAATTAATTCTATTACCCAGTTTTTAACTGCAAGTTGATATACAGAATATAATAAATCTTGAGACATTCATGCCAACTAATACTTTTTAATTGGGGGCTTCCCAGGTGGCTCAGTGGTAAAGAATCTGCCTGCCAATACAAGAGGGCAGGATTGATCCCTGGGTCGGGAAGATTCCCTGGAGTAGAAGATGGCCACTCACTCCAGTATTCATGCCTGGGAAGCCCCATGAACAGAGGANACAGGCCAGCCTCAACATTACAGAGGCAGGCTCTGGCTGAATTCATGATGACAGGCTAAGCCCGTGGTCCAAATATCAAGACTATTTTGTCACTGTGCCATTGTGGAATGATTAAAGACTAGGCAGTTTAAAAAATTGTAGACCTCCGAGTGCAGCAAATGTACCTGATTTTCTTCTAAGTAAAAGGAGAAAAACCAAAAAACAAACAAAGAAAACCTGTGTCCTGGGGGAAGGATGTGGCAGGGAGGAGGCAGACACATACTAGAGTCATGATGCCTAGCCAGTCTCCCTCCCACACCGGGCTGTGCCACCTCCTTCTGGGCTTGGGCAGGGACGGGCAGGAGCTGGCATCTGAGGAGCCAGCATGCAGGTTGAGGGAGCTCACCGATTTAAAACGATGGAGACTGCCTAAGCTTCCCCTGCCCTCCCTGCTCTCACTCTCCTTGGCCTGCTGCTCCATGTTCTCCGTCTCTTCTTCCATCAACCTAAAATAGAATAAAACCTGTCACCTGCCTTTGTCAGCAGAGGAACGTATCTGCACAACAAATTGGGCTGGCATTCCGTGTCACGATTAGCAAATTCCAGAAAAAGTTGCTCAATTAACATCTCAGCCAAAAGGTTTGACTTTTTCTCTTTTGAATATTCTCAAACTTAGAATAACTTAGCACTGAGTCTTACAAACTGGCCCCTGATCATTCACGTTTGATTTCACAGGACATGGGCATAGCTGTATGGGTGTGGCACCAGGCAGGCCTCAGGGACCCCAGCCACCCAGCTGCACCCAGACCCAAGGCCCTGCACTCACCACGAGGCCAGCCTTTGGATTCTATCTCGTTTTGTAAATTGTTGTAACTGCCAAGACGGTATCTAAAGAAAACATCTTAAATATACTGATGAGATGAGAAAAACTCAAACACATGTCCTTGGACCACTGTCTTACAACAAGCCAATCTTCACACTCTTTATTAAGTTAAAAAGGAAAATGCAGATTTGAGTGGGAATTTGCCAACCCCAAAACCTGAGCTTTTCTGTTCCAGGTGGCCTTTTACCAGAAAGTGGTAGGCTCCAAGGGACACACGAGGGTGCACGGGCTGCAGCGGACACAGCCTCGGCACATCACCCACCTTGGGGCTCAGAGCTGAGGGGGGACACCCCACAACATCCCCCCCTCCCCACAGAGTGCTGACACCACACTGTGGACAGAACGCCCCAGCTGACCGAGCTCTATAATCAACGGTAATCTCAAAACTGAAAACTCTTGAAGCAGACCTGAGGTCAGGTTTCTTACTATGGAACACTCAGACTTCCCAGGATTCGAAGGCAGCTCCTCAGAGAAACCTAGTTTCTGGGGAGCTGAGTTCGGGATCACCCACCAGATCTGCTGGTTGATGATGTCCAGCTGCTCCTGCAGCATCACAGTCCAAGTCTTCGTATTGGCCTGCCTGCTGGGTGACAGCTGAGTGGCCAAGGTGAAGAGGGTGACCCTGTCGCCCTCGCCATCAGACATGCCCTCGTCACTCTCGAACACTTGGGCCACGTCGGCCAGCATGCTGGCTTGCTGCACACTCCCAGTCCTGCTCCTTCAGGGTCTGCGCCTGGGCACGAGAGGACCATGTCTCGTCAGCGACATTCAGGGCAACTCAGGTCTATCAGGAACTGAACACGATTTTACATGGAAGCCCTGACTGTGGATAAATGTGGATAAACCAAAAAATTGAATCAGAGTAAAGAAATAAGACAGCAAAACTCTACCTGGAAAAACAACTGAAAACACAACATAAAAAGAAAATACATGGTGATGCTATCCATCCCGAATACAACCAGGTGATTAGTCAGAATTTGTCTTCTCCTGGACAAAGGGGTACTGAAGACATCCTGCAGCTCTGAGCCACAAGGCTAGTTTACTAGTCATTAAAATAACCCAGGTGGGCGGGTCCTCCATCAGAAAGAGAAATAACATCTGATGCCCACCACTACAGCCTTCATTCTTTTTTAAAATGAAAGGATTCAAACGACAAACCCTTAACTGAAATTACATGATTAATCAAACTTACCTCTTCATGTGTGGCACCTAATTCTTCTAACAAACTACATCTTTCAAGTGCTACTCGTAATTGTGCTCTCAACTCAAATAAAAGGGGCCAAGTCACTGTGTGTTGATGTGTGTATATACGTTAGTACACTTCTTAGTGTATACTCACCCTAATATATGGATACTGTAACAGAATACCTTTAACTGTCTCTCACTGATCTTAATGTCAAGAAAATCTGTTGTTAACAGCTTTAAATTCTAAGTTTGAGAGAACAAAATGTTATCCTAAATTAATTCTATTACCCAGTTTTTAACTGCAAGTTGATATACAGAATATAATAAATCTTGAGACATTCATGCCAACTAATACTTTTTAATTGGGGGCTTCCCAGGTGGCTCAGTGGTAAAGAATCTGCCTGCCAATACAAGAGGGCAGGATTGATCCCTGGGTCGGGAAGATTCCCTGGAGTAGAAGATGGCCACTCACTCCAGTATTCATGCCTGGGAAGCCCCATGAACAGAGGAACGTGGTGGGCTACAGTCCACAGGGTTGCAAAGATTCAGACATGACTAAGCATGTACGCAGGCAATGCTTTTTTTTTTTTTTTTTGACTATTATACCCATTTATTATTACCAACTGTTGTTTTCCATCTAAGGAATAGTGAAAAGATTATCACTAGAGCTAAAATGACATGTGTGAGGAATATAAGAAACTAGAATATATTAATTTATGAACATGAGGAATATACAAATTTCGCCTTATGATTTCATGATAAATAGTACAAAAATATTGTTTTCCATACAGGGTGATACATAGGTAAATTTTATGCCTGACATTTATAAATCCATATGTAATTTAGAGGAGAAATAGAAAATATTGTCAAATCATATTTCACTTTACCATTTGTATGAATTGCAATAATATACAATCATAACATTTGCTATTGAGAGAGCTTTAGTGTTTTCTTGTTCATTTTTTTGGTTCAGTGCAGTCACTCAGTCGTGTCCGACTCTTTGCGACTCCATGAATTGCAGCACGCCAGGCCTCCCTGTACATCAACAACTCCCGGAGTTTATTCAAATTCATGTCCATCGAGTCGGTGATGCCATCCAGCCATCTCATCATCCATCGTCCCCTTCTCCTCCTGCCCCCAGTCCCTCCCAGCATCAGGCTCTTTTCCAGTGAGTCAACTCTTCCCATGAGATGGCCAAAGTACTGGAGTTTCAGCTTTAGCATCAGTCCTTCCAATGAACACCCAGGACTGAGCTCCTTCAGAATGGACTGGTTGGATCTCCTTGCAGTCCAAGGGACTCTCAAGAGTCTTCTCCAACACCACAGTTCAAAAGCATCAATTTTTTGGCACTCAGTTTTCTTCACAGTCCAACTTTCACATCCATACATGACCAGTGGAAAAACCATAGCCTTGACTAGACGGACCTTTGTGGGCAAAGTAATGTCTCTGCTTTCGAATGTGCTATCTAGGTTGGTCATAACTTTCCTTCCAAGGAGTATCTTTTAATTTCATGGCTGCAGTCACCATCTGCAGTGATTTTGGAGCCTCAGAAATAAAGTCTGACACTGTTTCTGCATCTATTTCCCATGAAGTGATGGGACCAGATGCCATGATCTTAGTTTTCTGAATGTTGAGCTTTAAGCCAACTTTTTCACTCTCCTCTTTCATTTTCATCAAGTGGCTTTTTAGTNATTTCCCATGAAGTGATGGGACCAGATGCCATGATCTTAGTTTTCTGAATGTTGAGCTTTAAGCCAACTTTTTCACTCTCCTCTTTCATTTTCATCAAGTGGCTTTTTAGTTCTTCTTCACTTTCTGCCTAAGGGTGGTATCATCTGCATATGTGAGGTTATTGATATTTCTCCCAGCAATCTTGATTCCAGCTCATGCTTCTTCCAGCCCAACATTTCTCATGATGTACTCTGCATATAAATTAAATAAGCAGGGTGACAATACACAGCCTTGACGTACTCCCTTTCCTATTTGGAACCAGTCTGTTGTTTCATGTCTAGTTCTAACTGTTACTTCCTGACCTGCATACAGGTTTCTCAAGAGGCAGGTCAGGTGGTCTGGTATTCCCAT
>SJYW01006162.1:21-11949 GCA_006410735.1 Raphicerus campestris | reverse complement strand
GTCTGGCTTGACACTACTGTTTGCATAACAAGCCGTATATTTCTACTTTGTCAAGTGTAGAAAATTATATGTTTGTAAGATGCTGTAAAAGTTAAGGGGAAAAAATCTCCCCCACAACCAGAATCCTTCCTTGAAAGATCTGTCTGTAAATGTTTTCTATGTTTATAAGGAAACCTGAAGAAGTTAGTGACCCGTAAGAAGCATGCACATTTTTGTAATCCTTTAATTAACTGAACGGCAAGTTTCTGTGTTAACTAGGATTCTGCAATGAGAAGTCTTTCCACTGAAATGTGTGTCACCACTGAATAAGACTAAATTCTATAATAAAACCCAGTGAGATAATGTCAGCAAAGAAATAAAAATAAAATAAAAATTTAAAAAGCATTAAAACTTTATATGCTCTTACTCAAAGGAGTTTCTCATTTTTCAAGATTTGCTAGTAGAATGATAAAATATTGTAAAATCTTCGTGTTGCAGAGAATAAAATCAGAGAGGAATAATGATCGTATTGAAAGGGAACGGTGCACGTGGTCTTAGAGACTGTAGCATGCATGTGGAGAATGGATGTGGTAGAGGTGGTGTCCATCATAAGTGAAGAACACTCTCCAATGCCATAAAGTGTTTATATAAGCTATTAATATTCCAGGAAATTGAGGCAGAAACGAAGGAATCAAAATTAGTCTCAACAACCATGACTGGATGTCCAAACCACTTGTATATTTCCAATTCTGCAAAGAAGCAGAAGATGAGGGAATCCAAGACAGTATGACAAGGGACAGTAGCCAGAGTAATTTTCTTCAGCTGCATATGCATCAGATGCAAATAAAGGAAGACAAGCACATTTCTATCTCACATAATATGAAACTCATAGGTAGGGTCGTCTCAGGGCTTCGGGTGCGAGGATTCCAGATCAATGGTTCAGAGATTCTCTTGGCTTGCTTCCTGTGATACCCTCAGAACAGACTGATAGGGAGGTGGAGTGTACAAGGAAATGTTCTTCTATTCACTTATACCTCTCTTAGGTGCCTACGTTTGGCTCCTGACTATGACACTCAGTAGGTGTTGGACACTGGGTAAATTACTTCTCTGCAACTCCAAGAACTTTGTTTAACATTGAAGATAGTATTCTCGTCAGCTTTATAATAGAAAGATCTGCCTGTAAAGTGCTGAAAACAGTGACTTTCACATAAATCTCTCCCACATCTCGGCAATGATTGTGAGGATAAAGGTGACAATGTGGTGACGATGATTCCTTTGTCACTTAGAGGATGTAGATAGATTTCTGTCATGTGGGCGACACTGTTTTGAACAGAGAAATGGCATACACTTCTATGTCCACAGTGGAAAGTTGCATGTCTCTTTCTAGAGACATTAGAGCCCCATCACAGTGATCCCTAAATGCACACATCTGAGCAGTCTGTCAGAGGAGCTATTAGATGCTTTGTGTCTGTGTTTAAATGCAATAGCTTCCCCTCCTCCATCTGCTGTCCAAAGAAGGCACTGAAGTCTCAGCATATCTTGGTAGGAATCACAGAGCACTTTTTATTTCCTGTAGAGCCCACTGTCCATGGTTCTTTGTTCTTCATGCAGCTGGCTTTTCAATGATATGATTGGCCTTTGAAAAACTAATTATTACCATTTCCTTTGTTTCACACTTTTTTCTATTTTTTGGCAACATGCAGGATCTTAGTTCCCTGACTAGGGATTGAACCCATGCCCCCTACAGTGGGCGTGCAGAGTCTTAGCCCCTGGACTGCCAGGGAAGTCCCTCACATTTTCTTTTCTGAACCATCTCTACCACTGGTATAGACTCTTCCCCCATACCTATCAAAGACTTTACCCCCAAACACATTTTAAAAGTTATATTTGCATTGTTTGTTTTTTTCTTAGACAAGTAGATATATATGATGAATGAGAGAATTTTTTCACAATGAAAGGTAATAATAATAATAAAACTACAATAATACTAAACTAATAACTGTAGCCCACCAAGCTCCTCCATCCATGGGATTCTCCAGGCAAGAATACTGGAGTGGGTTGCCATTTCCTTCTCCAGTAATAATAACACTGAGAATTTTAAAAATCCTCCAAATACAAAGTACATTGCAGAATGAGAAACAAATGCATTTGGGAGTTAGCTATCTGATGTAAGGCAGAAAAAACCACGATAGAACATTTCAAAAATGATCAAAATTTAGTTTCCCAGAAATCTTTTGAATGATTCAAATATACATTATAACTGTGGGAGTTGGGTTAAGGATAAATATTCAGGTCAAAGCAATTGTTTCAATTATCTTCATTGGAAGAATACTTCGCACTACTGAAGATGTGACTAAGAACTTGGGATTTTATTCTTTTGGATAAATGACCTGCCCAGTTTACTGACACCATAAGATCTCAATCAGTTCAGTTCAGTTACTCAGTCGTATCCAACTCTTTGAGACCCCATGGACTGTAGCACCCCAGGCTTCCCTGTCCTTTACCAACTCCCATAGCTTGCTCAGACTCAATGTTCAGACTCAATGTCCATCAAGTTGGTGATGCCATCCAACCATCTCATCCTCTGTCATCCCCTTCTCCTCCTGCCTTCAGTCTTCCCAGCATCGGGGTCTTTTCCAAGGAGTCATTTCTTTGTATTAGGTGACCAAAGTATTAGAGTTTCAGCTTCAGCATCAGTCCTTCCAATGAATATTCAGGACCAGTTTCCTTTAAGATGGACTGGTTTGATCTCCTTGCAGTATAAGGGACTCTCGAGAGACTTCTCCAACACCACAGTTCTTTGGCACTCAGCTTTCTTTATAGTCCAACTCTCACAGCTATGCATAATTGCTGGAAAAACCATATCTTGGGCTAGATGGAACTTTGTTGGCAAAGTAACATCTCTGATTTTTAATATGCTGTCTAAGTTGGTCATTGCTTTTCTTCCAAGGAGCAAGCATCTTTTAATTTCATGGCTACAATCACCATCTGCAGTGATTTTGGAGCCCAAGAAAATAAAGTCTCTCACTGTTTCCATTATTTGTTCGTCTATTTGCCATGGAATGATGGGACCAGATGCCATGATCTTCGTTTTCTGAATGTTGAGTTTTAAGCCAACTTCTTCACTCTCCTCTTTCAGTTTCATCAAGAGGCTCTTTAGTTCCTCTTTGCTTTCTGCCATAAGGGTGGGGTCATCTGTGTATCCAAGGTTACTGACATTTCTCCCAGCAATCTTGATCCCAACATGTCCTTTATCCAGCCCAGCATTTCATATGATGTACTCTGCATATAAGTTAAATAAGCACGGTGACAATCTATAGCCTTGACGTACACTTGTCCCAGTTTGGAACCAATCTGTTGTTCCATGTCCAGTTCTAACTGTTGCTTCTTGACCTGCATACAGATTTCTCAGGAGCCAAGTAAGGTCTGTATTCCCATCTCTTGAAGAATTGTCCTCAGTTTCTTGTGATCCACACAGTCAAAGGCTTTGGCGTAGTCAATAAAGCAGAAGTAGTTATTTTTCTAGAACTCTCTTGCTTTCTTGATGATCCAGTGGATGCTGGCAGTTTGATCTCTGGTTCCTTTTCCTTTTCTAAATCTGGATTGAACATCTGGAAGTTAATGGTTCACATACTGTTGAAGCCTGGCTTGGAGAATTTTGAGCATTACTTTGCTAGCGTGTGAGATGAGTGCAATCGTATAGTAGTTTTAACATTCTTTGTCATTGCCCTTCTTTGGAACTGGAATGAGAAACTGACCTTTCCCAGTCCTGTGGCCATTGCTGAGTTTTCCAAATTTGCTGGCATATTGAGTGCAGCACTTTCACAGCATCATCTTTTAGGATTTGGAATAGCTCAACTGGAATTCCATCACCTCCACTAGTTTTGTTTGTAGTGATGCTTCCTAAAGCCCATTTGACTTCACATTCCAGGATGTCCATAAGATCTAAGCTCTCACAAATTGTAAGTTTCATAAAGACTGGGGGTTTTGATATTTTTTCAGTTATGTTTCTAACACAGAATTTAATGTGGCACATGATAAGTACAAAATAAATATGTATTGAAAGAATAAAAATACTTATTGAAGGACTTAATTTAAAAACTCTGCCTTTTAGGGTTGAATGTGAAAGTGAAAATCACTCAGTCGTGTCTGATTCTTTGTGATCTCATGGACTATATAGTCCACAGAATTCTCCAGGTCAGATTACTGGAATGGGTAGACTTTCCCTTCTCTAAGGGACCTTCCCAACCCGGGGATCTAACCCAGGTCTTCCTCATTGTAGGTAGATTCTTTACCAGCTGAGCCATCAGGGTTTGAATATATCTTATCTCTGGATTTCCAAGATATATTTTAAATATTTATTTTATTTGTTTATTTGCCTGTACTGAGTCTTAGTTGCAGCACTCTGGTTCTTTGATGCATATAAACTCTTAGTTGAAGCAAGTGGGATCTAGTTCCCCAACCAGAGATCAAACCCGGGCACCCTGCATTGGTAGTATGAAGTCTTAGCCACTGGACCACCAGGGAAGTCCTTCCATGGTGTTATCACACATTTTTATACTTGGTATAGTCAAAATTTTATTTTATTAAATATTTTGATGTAGATTCAGATGTTCAAACAAATTACACGATAATACAGAGTTCTTATATATCCTTTAGTCCCCAAATACTGTCATGTACTCTTTCTCTCCTCATTCATATAATACATATTAATACTGAGATACTTAGGGGTAAAGGACAATTATAGTATAATTATCAAAAAGGAAATTACTATTGCTATGTGTTGGTTCAGGCTTCCCTGGTGGCTCAGATGGTAACGAATCTGCCTGCATTGCAGGAGACCTGGGTTTGATTCCCCTGGAGAAGGGAACGGCAAGCCACTCCATTATTCTTGCTTGGAGAATCCCATGAGCAAAGGAGACTGGTGGGCTACAGTCCATGGGGTTACAAAGAGTTGGACATGACTGAGCGACTAACACACACACGCAGTATTAGTTCATCTGAAGACCTTACTTATTTCATCAGCTGACCCTATAATGTCCTGTATTGAAAAATAAACCCCTGGATTGTGTGTTGCATAAAGGTTTAAAGTTTCCTTCTCTCCTTTAATTTGAAAGAGTTTCAGTCTTTCCTTGTTTTGTATGACCTTGACTTTTTTTGTTTTTTGGATGAGTACAGGTCAGCTATTTTATAGAATGTACCTCAATTTGGGTTCGTCACTGTTTTATTCTGATTAGACTCAGGTTCTTCATTTTACAGTAGGAATACCATAGTCATGATACTATCATATTTGGATTCACATGATGTTGATTACCCCCATTACTACTTTTGTTAAATTTGATCATTTAGTGGATGTATTTGCTTTTTATTGCTGCTGTAAAAAAAAATTACAAGTTGCTTAAAACAACACAAATTTGTTATATTATGGCTCTGTATGTCAGGGATCAGACATGGGTCTCACTGGGCTAAAATCAAAGTGTGGAGCTGTTTTCCTTCTTGAGGATCTAGGGGAGAATTGTTTCCTTACGTTTTCTGGTTTCTAGAGGCTGCACGTATTGCATGGCTCATGGCCCCATTCTTCATCTTCAAAGCCAGTGGCATTGCATCTCTCTGACCTTGTTTCTGTAGTTACATCTTCCTCTGACCATAGTTGGGGAAGATTCTCGCTTTTAAGGGTTCATTTGATTGCATTGGGTATACGTGGATAACATGATATACAGATAAGCTGTCAAAACATGGGTTTCAACTGTGCAGGTCTACTTACATGTGGATGTTTTTCAATAAATATTTACTATGCTATTCTATAGGGCTTCCCAGGTGGCGCTAGTGGTAAAAAACCCATCTGCCAATGCAGGAGATGTAAGAGATGTAGGCTCCATTCCTGGGTCTGGAAGATCCCATGGAGGAGGGCATGGCAACCTACTCTAGTATTCTTGCATGGAGAACCCCATGGACAGAGGAGCCAAGTGGGCTACAGTCCATAGGGTCACAAAGTTGGACACAACTGAAGTGACTTAGCACACACTCATAGTACTATACGATCCACAGTTGGTTGAGTTTGCAAATACAGACCTCAGATACAAAGGGCTGACTGTAAAGTTATACTTGAATTTTTTAGACTTTTAAACTTGGCAGAGGCTCAGTGTCCCTAACACCCACATTGCTGAAAGGTCAGCTCTAGTCTCCCTTCTCTAGATCATTAACTTGAATCACATCTGCAAAAATCCCTTTTTTTCATGTAAGGAACAGATAGAGATTCTGGATATAAAGACATAGATATCCTCAGTGGGGGTGGATTATTATGCCTAACATCCTCAAGGTGGTGTTTGCCATGTATTCACTGTACAATTGCTGTTTTCTCCTTTGCATTCGACAGTGTGTTGTGGGAGATGGTTTGAGATCATGCAAATACACTGTTACTCACCAAAGTTTTGCACACTAGTTTTAGTGCCATTAATCATTAGTACCTTGGAGCTGAAACATTGCTTTCCCCCAACAATGTCCAAACTTTTAAGAAATTTAAGGGCTGCCCTTCAGACCATGGATTTTAAAGTTACCCCCAGTATAAATCCTGAGATAAAGTTGTGGGTAGAAATAACTCAATGGGGAGGTGATCCTAGGAAATTCACAGAGAGCATGGAGAAGGGAGACAAGCAAAGGAAGAAATCCAGTGAAGAATGTACTAATGAGAACTTTTTGTAGGAAAGTGGTACTGAAATTTCCCAAGGACCCTTTAAGAGCTTATAGAACACATTTCAGAATTGTCCACCAATGAGGGAAGATGCTCACTCTGTCTCTGTACCTCTGAAGGCATTAACTCTCCATCACCTCTGCCTGCATACTCCAGTGGCCAAAAGACCCCAGTGCTTGAGGCAGAAATCCCTAACCAGGTACAAGAACCTTCAACCAAAGATGCAGAGTTGTGCAGGGCATGGTGTGGGACACCGGAGAATGTCTTTGATATTTTAATTCATTTGTACTATTAATGAGTAAAACAAATTTTAATGATATCCTTCTCAGCCTTCCAGAGTTCTGACTGCCTTATTCTAACCTCCGGTAAAAACTCTTTTATCTTCTAGATCATTCCAATTGTTCTCTTATAGGAGTTAGAATCTTTGACTTCTAGAGATGGACTGAATCCAAGAGGTATCAAAGTCAACTTTTGATTAAACAGAGAGAAAACAGAAGTCTAGGAAGACCCAGTCTGCCATCCTACAGTTGTTTAGTTACAGTGTGAGCATGAAAATGTGGGATTCTGAATTCCTTATTAAATAAAGTATTAATCAATCATTCAGTTCAGTCACTCAGTTGTGCCCAACTCTTTGCGACCCCATGTACTGCAGCACACCAGGCTTCATGTCTATCACCGACTCTCATAGCTTGATCAAACTCATGTCCATTGAGTAAGTGATGCCATCTAACCATCTCATCCTCTGTCATCCCCTTCTCCTCTTGCCTTCAGTCTTTCCCAGCAGCAGGGACTTTTCCAAGGAGTCAGTTCTTCACATCAGGTGCCCAAAGTATTGGAGTTTCAGCTTTAGCATCAGTCCTTCCAATGAATATTTAGGACCAATATCCTTTATGATGGACTGATTTGATCTCCTTGCAGTCCAAGGGTCTCTCAAGAGACTTCTCCCATACCACAGTTCAAAAGCATCAATTCTTCAGTGCTCAGCTTTCTTTATAGTCCAACTCTCACATCCATACTTGACTACTGGAAAAACCATAGCTTGGACTAGATGGAACTTTGTCAGCAAAGTAATATCTCTGCTTTTTAATATGCTGTCTAGGTTGGTCATAGCTCTTCTTCCAAGGAGCAAGCATCTTTTAATTTCATGGCTGCGGTCACCATCTGCATTGATTTTAGAGCCCAAGAAAATAAAGTCTCTCACTGTTTCCATTGTTTCCCCATCTATTTGCCATGAAGTGATGGGACCGGATGCCATGATTTTAGTTTTCAGAATGTTGAGTTTTAAGCCAACTTTTTCACTCTTCTCTTTCACTTTCATCAAGCGGGTCTTTAGTTCTTCTTCACTTTCTGCCATAAGGGTGGTGTCACCTGCATATCTGAGGTTATTGATATTTCTCCTAGCAATCTTAATTCCAGTTTTCAGTTCATCCAGCCTGACATTTCGCATGATGTACTCTGCTTATAAGTTAAATACATATAAGCAGGGTGACAATATACAGCCTTGATGTACTCCTTTCCCAATTTGGAACCAAACTGTTGTTCCATGTCCAGTTCTAACTATTGTTTTTGACCTGCATACATATTTCTCAGGAGCAAAGTAAGGTAGCCTGGTATTCCCATCTCTTGAAGAATTGTCCACAGTTTCTTGTGATCCACAGTCAAAGACTTTGGCGTAGTCAATGAAGCAGAAGTAGATGTTTTTCTAGAACTCTCTTGCTTTCTCAGTGATCCAATGGAAGTTGGCAATTTGATCTCTGGTTCCTCTGACTTTTCTAAAACCAGCTTGAACATCTGGAAGTTCACAGTTCATGTACTGTTGAAGCCTGGCTTGGAGAATTTTGAGCAATATTTTGCTGGCATGTGAGATGAGTGCAATTGTGCAGTTGTTTGAACATTCTTTTGCATCGCACTTCTTTGGAACTCGAATGAAAACTGATCTTTTCCAGTCTGGTGGCCACTGCTGAGTTTTCCAGATTTGTTGCAATATTGAATGCAGTACTTCCACAGCATTATCTTTTATGATTTGAAATAGCTCAGCTGGTATTCTATCACCTCCACTAAGTTTGTTCATAGTGATGCTTCCTAAGGCCCACTTGACTTTGCTTTCCAGGATATCTGGCTCTAGGTGGGTGATCGCACCATCGTGGTTTTCTGGGTCATGAAGATCTTTTTTGTATAGTTCTTCTATGTATTCTTGCCACATCTTCTTAATATCTTCTGCTTCTGTTAGGCTTATACCATTTTTGTGCCCATTTTTGTTAGGCCTATACCATTTCTTTATTGTGCCTATTTTTGCATGAAATGTTCCCTGGGTATCACTAAGTTTCTTGAAGAGCTCTCTAGTCTTTCCCATTCTATTGTTTTCCTCTATTTCTTTGGATTGATCACTAAGGAAGTGTTTCTTATCTCTCCTTGCTGTTTGGAACTCTGTATTCAAATGGATATATCTTTCCTTTTCCTTTGCCTTTAGCTTCTCTTCTTTACTCGGCTATTTGTAAGGCTTCCTCAGACAACCATTTTGCCTTTTTGCATTTCTTTTTCTTGAGGATGGTTGTGATCACTGCCTCCTGTAAAATGTCACGAACCTCCATCCATAGTTCTTCAGGGACTCTGTAAGTACTAATCCCTTGATTCTATTTGTCCCTTCCATTGTATAATCATAAGGGATTTGATCTAAGTCTACGTGTATGACCAAAAAATGCACTAGAGGTAACTTTCATGGGCAAATTTTGCTAATAAGAGGCAATATTTTCCTTATAATCTTTTTCTACTCTTTAATATGTATATCTTTTCTGAGTAGACACTAAAAATAGAAAGTTAATTTATTTTTTTTTAAAAGTAATGCTATAATTCTCATTTAGGGCTTTTTTTTTTTTTTTTAAATTCAGAAAGGCCTGGGGAATTTGAAAGCATTTTCAGTTCTATTATATGGGTGTCACAGCAAGAAATGTTCCAAGAGTAACAGGAAGGACCCTGCCCAACAGTAGGATGCTGTTTTGTTTCTCATATAATGGTGTTAGGTGCTACATTGCCTTTTCAGCTGCAGCTGTTTGTTACATCCATTCCTTATCTGTGGCAAGTCAACAATGCAGTAACCCTGATCCTTCAATCTGTTGACAGATGATCATCTTTCAGCTAAATAGCATAGGATATTATTTTCTCTAGATATATTTTTTTATAGAGTAACCTTTTGTCATTTCAAAGCTAAAATCAGTAAAATGTCAAATTAGACTTACAGAAAATAGAAACAATAGACATCTCCAAACAGTGTCTATCATATTTTCAAGTTAGGACAGTGGTTAAAGTAACAGGCTTGGAAATCAAATGGACAGCCTTTTGTCCACTGTCTGACTGTAGTGTATGCAAGTTCCCCAGCCTCTGTAAATGTCAGAGGCTAAAATGGGGCTAACAGTAGTACATGCCTTTTAAGATTGTTGAGAAGATTAAATGAGATGGTTTATGTAACATGTTTATCACATGCATTGAATTCTTGATAAATACTGTCAATACAATGGAAATTCGAGCAGTGCCACTCACAACTAATGTAAACATTGGAAGGTAATTCGGTCAGAGTGTGTGGTAAATCGCTTCAGTTGTGTCTAACTGTTTGGATCCCTATTGTAGCCGCCCACCAGGCTCCTCTGTCCATGAGATTCTCCAGGCAAGAATGCTGGAGTGGTTGCCATGCCCTCCTCTAGGGAATCTTCCTGACCCAGGGATCGAACCTATGTCTCTTACATCCCCTGCATTGGCAAGCGAGTTATTTACCACTAGCACCACATGGGCTTTCCTNTCAGCTTCAGCATCAGTCCTTCCAATGAACACCCAGGACTGATCTCCTTTAGAATGGACTGGTTGGATCTCCTTGCAGTCCAAGGGACTCTCAAGAGTCTTCTCTAACACCACAGTTCAAAAGCATCAGTTCTTTGGCACTCAGCTTTCTTCACAATCCAACTCTCACATCCACACATGACCACTGGAAAAACCATAGCCTTGATTAGACGGACCTTTGTTGGCAAAGTAATGTCTCTGCTTTTCAATACGCTGTCTAGGTTGATCATAACTTTTCTTCCAAGGAGTAAGCGTCTTCTAACTTCATGTCTGCAATCACCATCTGCAGTGATTTTGGAGCCCCAAAAAATAAAGTCTGACACTGTTTTCACTGTTTCCCCATCGATTTCCCATGAAGTGATGGGACCAGATGCCATGATCTTCATTTTTTCTGAATGTTGAGCTTGAAGCCAACTTTTTCACTCTCCTCTTTCACCTTCATCAAGAGGTTTTTTAGTTCCTCTTCACTTTCTGCCATAAGGGTGGTGTCATCTGCATATCTGAGGTTATTGATATTTCTCCCGGCAATCTTGATTCCAACTTGTGCTTCTTCCACCCAACATTTCTCATGATGTACTCTGCATATAAGTTAAATAAGTAGGGTGACAGTATACAGCCTTGACGTACTCCTTTTCCTATTTGGAACCTGTCTGTTGTTCCATGTCCCATTCTAACTGTTGCTTTCTGACCTGCATATAGGTTTCTCAAGAGGCAGGTCTGGTGGTCTGGTATTCCCACCTCTTGAAGAATTTTTGAGAGTTTATTGTGATCCACACAGTCAAAGGTTTGGCATAGTGATTATCCATTAGGGAAGTAAAAATTAAAACCAAAATGATATCCCACTAAACACTTATTAGAAAGACTAAAATAAAAGGTACTGACACTATTAAGTGTTGACAAGGATGCAAAGTAATTGGAACTTTCATACATTTCTGATGGGAATGCAAACTAGTATGGCCATGCCACTCTGCGAGAATAGTTTGGCAGTTTCTTACAACATTAAACATACATTTACTATATGATCCAACAATTCTACTCCTAGGTATTTACACTACAGACATCAACTTATAAGTCACACAGAAACTGGTATGTTTCTAGCAGCTATACTGAAAAATCACCAAAAACTAGAAATAAAATTTCCTTTGACGTAAACTGTGATATATCCATTAACATAATACAAGTCAACAATAAAAAGGAAATATTGCTACGTTGTTGAACATGGATAATCTTCAATGGCATTATACTGAGTGAGTGTATTTATATGATATTCTAAAAAAGACAAAAGTCTATACTGATGCAGAACAGATCAGAGGCTGCCCAGGGGTGGGGTGAAGGAAGCGTGTAATTGTAATTACTTTTTGTGAAAAGGCCACATGATCAAGTTTTGGGGTGATGGAACTGTTCTGTGTTCTGACTGTGTATTGGGT
>SJYW01006155.1:23262-33336 GCA_006410735.1 Raphicerus campestris | reverse complement strand
TCTGTCAATATTAAATACATTCTCTTTTCTTGTGGTTTAGTCCCTGAGTAGTGTTCGACTCTTGCAGTCCCATGGGGTATATCCTGCCAGGCTCCTCTGTCCACTGGATTTTCCAGGCAAGAATACTGGAGTGGCTTACCATTTCCTTTTCCAGGGGATTGAACTTAGGTCTCCCACATCACAGGTGGAGTCTTTACCAACTGGTACCATCAATAGCTTCATGGAGCCTTACATTTACACGTTATTTTCTGGAAAAAAATTTATTTTAGGAATTTTTTTTTGTTCACTCTTGCTCTGATTATTCCTAAGCCAGCTAGAAAGGATTCATTTGCTCTGGGCTTCTTATGTAAACCCACTAAGTCTTTTATCCCACATTCATCTTCCATTGTCAACTTTTTCTGTAAATATATCCCCACATAACCTTCTCCAAAATGATTTATGGAAGGCATATTTTCTGACTTCTTGAATCTCTCAAATGGCTTTATTTTGCCATATCCATCAGCTTATAGCTTGGCTGGATATAAAATTTTAAGTCAAAATACTATTGCCTTTTAGAATACATTTTACCATTTTTATCATCTGAAATTGCTAATGCAGAAGTATAAAATGATTATGAAAATAATTGCTTCACCAAATACTGAGAAAAATATGATGGATACTTTGTGGATGCTCTTTTAATTCTTGGTATTCTGAAACACCAGTGATGTGCCTTTGAATCAATATTTATTTACTGAGCTTAGCAATTAGTGGGTTTTGTTGAATCTGGAGACAGGATTCTCTTTAGTTCTGAGAGATTTTCTTATTTAATAATTTCCCCCTATTTTTTCCATTAATGTTTCTCTTTTGAAACTCCTACATAAGCTATCTTTATTTACTTTTATTTATTTATTTACTAGATGAATAGTCTTGACCAATTTGTTTTCTGTTATAGGCTTTCTCTGTGTTTTCACATATGTGTGCTAGAAGGATGTCTCAAATTCATCTTCTAATCCTCCTATTGATTTCTATAATTTTTGTCAATATATTTTAATTTCCAAAGGAGTTTTTTGAGAGTTATTTTTCACTGAATCCTATTCATGACTCTCATTTTGTTAAAACATCATTTAGAGTGCTTCTGAATATACTATGCTTTAAAACACTCTCTTCTGCTTATGAATGATCTCTATTCTCTCTTGGGGATCTCATTTTTGTACATTTGGTTATTTTCATTTTTTTAATTTGTTTTGTAAATCTAGTAACCCTTAGTTTTCATTCTAATTAAGCACTAAAGAATCAGATAAGTTAGTACAGATAGTTGCTACCCGCCTTTTTCTCCTCAGCTGTTATTCTCACACACTGCCATATTTGTCTGAAACTATAAAGTCTGCAGATGTTAATCTCAGTTATAAATTGGTACAGAAGGATAACTTGAAAGTTACTTGTTGAGATAATTAAAACTACAAAGGTCTCTTGAACCTTCAATTCTATTTTATCAATTTATGCTAAGGATTAATTTTTTGTCTAATAATTATAAAGTTGATCAATGTAGGATTATTATAATAGTTAAAAGTAATAAAAAGCCTACATATTTAATATAGGGAGATTATCAATAAAATATGGTATATAATTTTAGGCTGACTTTTATAGGCATACTCACTATTCTTGGAGTAATTTTCTGTTGTTTTTACTTTACCAAAATTTATTTGATTATGTTTACACTTCTTATTCAATTTGTTTTTATTTAAAGTTTATTTATTAACATAAAAATTTGAGGCAGTGTAATAGAACAACTAAACTTAAAACATAGCTAACTGTAATAAATTGAAAAGCAGAAAGATCATTTTATGAAGACAAAGTGTAGATACTATCAGAAATGTGAAACACACTTATTTATTAAATTATGGTCAGCATTTGGCTCAACAATTAATGCAAGGTATGGCAAAAACAAAGATGGATAACTTTTTGATTGAAACTAAACTCAAGAAGGAATTTATTGTGTGATTGAAACTAAAAAATGTACTATTTTATATATGGTTTACCCTGACAGGATGGTAACAGTCTTAGAACAATTACTTTAAAAGCAGTACAGTAAAAAATTGGTATTCTCCTAAAGAGTATATGTATTGACTCTGTTTAAGGAAAAAGATAATTCCAAGAAGTGATAGCTTTTTGAAGGAATGTCTTCAAAACTACAACAGTGCCATATATATATATGAATGTATACTTTGCTTTTTGAGAATAGCTCTTCGGTTGAATCCATCGTGTCTTCTGATCTCAAAGTAAAATGTCATGTAAGGGTTGCCATTTCTGGAAAGACTTTCAGAATAGGAACAAGTGTCAGATCTTCATCCCTCCCATTGATTTTTTAAATACAGTTGGTGAACCAGGAGAAGGAAAAGGCAACCCCCTCCAGTATTCCTGCCTGAAAAATCCCATGGATGGAGGAACCTGGTGGGCTACAGTCCACTGGGTCACAAAGAGTTGTGCCTAACACATACACTAACACTTGTTAGTTGTGACTAACACACATACTAGACTCTTTATTCTGTTCCTTTTGTTTGTTCTTGAAGTACTGTCAGATTGTCTTGATTACAAGACCAGATTTCTTCACATTCTATGAACTGAGTTTCCATCTTGTTCACTTTTTTTTTTTCTTTCTTCCCTTTCTTGATCAGGCTCAATGAAATGCATCCCATTCTTCCCTAACAGATTCCTCTAATGTAGAATCTCGGGATTGACAAGTTAAAGTCTTAACTTCCTTGAATTTCTTAAGAGCCCAGGTTCCTTGTAAAAGTTAACTCAATACTTACCTAGATTCATTTTATTGAAAGCATTGTCAATAAGTGGCTATTTTAGAGTATTGAGACTTCTGTGAATACTTATATTCAGCCAAAATATGGAAAAGATGAAGGAAGAAGATTTTTTTCCTGTATTCATTGAGTGTGGAAATGTTCATTATTATATGATATATATAATGTGATATTATTCCCCAAGTTCCTTTCCTTTATTGTGATGAGTATGTATGCAAGTAGAAGGGAAATGTTAAGAAAGAAAGAGATATGATCCAGGTAAAGTAAATGAAACATGAATAATCCACTTATAAAGCAACTTATATAGTTACCTTTTGGGGAGAAAAAAAGAAACAACTAAAAGGATGTCTAATTACAGTAACCATTTTTTCATAAAGTTTCTGGGTAAAAGGACAATATAAAAGACAAGCATTTTAATTTCTATATAATACTTTCAAGTTAAGAAATTAGAGTTGTGAGAGTTTATAATAACTACATTATTGAATACATATTAACATCTCAATATCAATAACCATAGAATATATTATATATATTAAAATGATCATAAAATTATTCAGTATCTTTTCACTGAAAATTATAAAACAAATTTAAAGAATTAAATAAATGGAAATACTATGTCTCAATTAGGGCTTAGAAGACGATATTTAAAAAATGGCAATCCCCCCAAACTGATTACTAATTCAATTCAATCCAATGAAAATTTTGCTATTAATGTAAGTCATTCCACAAATGCTCAAATTTCCCCATTTGAGTATCTATGGAAATTGATAAGCTCGTTCTAAGTCTGAAGCAGAAATGTAAATGGCCGAGCATGTTGATGGTGAGAAGCTTTGCTATCAAAGCAATCTGACAGTAGTTCAAGAACAAACAAAAGGAACAGAATAAGGAGTGTAGTGTGTATGTTAGTCACTCAGTCATGTCCAGCTCTTTGTGACCCCATGGACTGTAGGTCACCAGGCTCCTCGGTCCATGGGATTTTCCAGGCAAGAATACTGCAGTGGATTACCTTTCCTTTTCCTGATCCAGGGTTGGATCTTCCTGACCCAGGGATTGAACTCAGGTTTCCCACATTGCAGGCAGACTCTTAACCATCAGAGCTGCTATGAGTCTAGAGACAGGATGTAACACATGTAGGCAATTGATTTTGTCTGACTCTTTGTGATCCCCATGGACTGTAGCCTGCCAAGATCCTCTGTCCACAGGATTCTTCAGGCAAAACGGAGTAGGTTGTCATTTCCTCCTTCAGGGGATCTTCCCCACCCAGGGACTGAACCTGTGTCTCTTGCATTCCTGAGAAGCCATAATAAACATAGCACTGTATGCTGCTGCTGCTAAGTCGCTTCATTCGTGTCCAACTCTGTGCGAACCCATAGACAGCAGCCCACCAGCCTCCCTCATCCCCGGGATTCTCCAGGCAAGAATGCTGGAGTGGGTTGCCATCTCCTTCTTCAGTGCATAAAAGTGAAAAGTGAAGTGAAGTCGTTCAGTCCTATCCAACCCTCAGTGACCCCATGGACTGCAGCCTTCCAGGCTCCTCTGTTCATGGGATTTTCCAGCCAAGAGCTGTGGGCAAAGTATTGAGAAAAGACTGGAACTTGTTTTCTATGTCAAACTACATAATTTCAAGTCAATTGTATACATAACCACAGGAGGATAAATAAATAAATAAAAGATATAGAAGATAATATGGGAACTTACTTTCATTATCTTGGGACAGGCAAAATATCTTGAACTTATTTTAACTAAATGTTTGCCAAACTGTGATTTAACCACAAACTCTATGTGAGAATTTAATCCACTGGGGAAATAAATTTTTTCCTGAAACACTTTGGGGAAGGCTACTTTGGTTTTTCCCTTTTCTTATCAAATTAAAGCCCAGTCTCCATAAAGGATAATAATTTCAAACTGAAATAAACTTACAGAAAAATTCAAGAGGTAGAGCTGGTTCGTTGTCTGGTAAAAGAAAATCAAGGCAAGAGTCTGCCCTTTTTCACAAATTCATAAAATAGGATTTATTTTCAGCTACATGTCTAGACTCACTTCTAGTATGATAGTAACAGGATAACTAGACTCAAGTAATTGTGTATGTAGCAATTTGTTCACTAAGAAGTATTCAGCAGAGAACTGAATAAAATCTGTTAAACTTTTCTTTAAATTTATTTGAAAGTTATTAAAAAGATACATTTGTATCATTTATGCATGGATCCTTAAATGTTTCTACAATTAAAGTATCCAAATTTCACCCTGTTTAAAGTAAATCATATTAAAGGCACTTTGGTTCCAGCCTCTGTTTAGCTCGATTACTTATTTTTTTTTTTTGAAAGGTACTTAATGGTTCTAAGACTCATGTGCCTACTCCATAAACTGCAGACAGTATTTCCAGTCCTTAATTAAATGATAGAGCTATGTATTGCCTCTGGTGGCTCAGAGGTTAAAGCGTCTGCCTTCAATGANTTAAAGTATCCAAATTTCACCCTGTTTAAAGTAAATCATATTAAAGGCACTTTGGTTCCAGCCTCTGTTTAGCTCGATTACTTATTATTTTTTTTTTTGAAAGGTACTTAATGGTTCTAAGACTCATGTGCCTACTCCATCAACTGCAGACAGTATTTCCAGTCCTTAATTAAATGATAGAGCTATGTATTGCCTCTGGTGGCTCAGAGGTTAAAGCATCTGCCTTCAATGAGGGAGACTCGGGTTCGATCCCTGGGTTGGGAAGATCCCTTGGAGAAGGAAATGGCAATCCACTCCAGTATTCTTGCCTGGAGAATCCCAGGGACAGAGAAGCCTAGTAGGTTACAGTCCACGGGGTCGCAAAGAGTCAGACACGACTGAGCGACTTCACCTCACCTCACCTCACCTCATGGAAGCTGTATCCTTTAACAAGGTACAAGTGTATACAAGAGGAAAAATAATTACCACATTTACTTGCACGATGGGAACTTCCTTTGTGATGAGGTTTGAAGCATGAAACAATCTATCATGGTCAAGGGGAAGTAGCCAACTTTATCGGAGAAGGCAGTGGTACCCCACTCCAGTGCTCTTGCCTGGGAAATCCCATGGACGGAGGAGCCTGGTAGGCTGCAGTTCACGGGGTCACAAAGAGTTGGACATAACTGAGTGACTTCCCTTTCACTTTTCACTTTCATGCTTTGGAGAAGGAAATGGCAACCCAGTCCAGTGTTCTTGCCTGGAGAATCCCAGGGAGAGAGGAGCCTGGTGGCCTGCTGTCTATGGGGTCTATGGACTTCCTTGTGGCCCAGATGGTAATATGTCTGCCTCTAATGCGGGAGACCTGGGTTCAATCCTTGGGTTTGAAGATCTCTTGGAGAAGGAAATGGCAACCCACTCCAGTACTCNCGTCTATGGGGTCTATGGACTTCCTTGTGGCCCAGATGGTAATATGTCTGCCTCCAATGCGGGAGACCTGGGTTCAATCCTTGGGTTTGAAGATCTCTTGGAGAAGGAAATGGCAACCCACTCCAGTACTCTTGCCTGGAAAATCCCATGGATGGAGGAGCCTGGTAGGCTACAGCCCACGGGGTCGCAAAGAGTCGCACATGACTAAGTGACTTCCTTTTCACTTCACTTTCAGCCAACCTTTTAAGTCATAAATTGGGTACTTAGTGTAGGTTCCAAACCTTTCAACTAACTAGAGAATTCTAAGAGGGAATTGGTTGGCCTGTAACACATACAGACTTCCTAAAGGGAAGGAGTGGTTCATCCATCCTGATGCTGATAACAGGAATAATGTCTATGCCTCTCAGTCATCACCAGTCATGGATTTGAAAGGATGCTGATTTCCTTTCCATCAGTTTGCAATTCTTGCAGTGGGCTGCCCCCTTCTCTAGACTGAAAGTGTATTTTTTTCTTCTCTTTCTCCTGATGTTCGTGTAGTGTAATATGCTGGAAGATGCATGATATATTATCATGAATTTTATTTCTCATTCCAATATTAATAATGGTGAGTGGGTTTGTAAGTTTGTGAATTTGCGTTAAGGAGTAACTAGTAAAGAGTGTGATAAAAGCTAAATTTAATAAATTTAGATTTATCATCTCCTGAATATTGTGCTAAGTACTAAGAAGCTTGCTCATTGGAAGAAAAGCTTTGACAAACTTAGATGGCATGTTAAAGAACAGAGACATTACTTTGTCAACAAAGGTCCGTCTAGTAAAAGCTATGGTTTCTTTATGGTCCAACTCTCATAGGTATGGATGTGAGAGCTGGACCATAAAGAAAGCTGAGCACCAGTAATTGATGCTTTTGAACTGTGGTGTTGGAGAAGACTCTTGAGAGTCCCTTGGACTGCAAGGAGATCAAACCAGGAAATTCTAAAGTCCTGAATACTCTTTGGAAGTACTGATGTTGAAGCTCCAATATTCTGGCTACCTGATGTGAAGAACTGACTCATTGGAAAAGACCCTGATGCTGGGAAAAATTGAGGCAGAAGAAGGGGATGACAGAGAATGAGATGTTTGGATGGCATCACCGACTCAATGGACATGAGTTTGAGTAAGCTCTGGCAGTTGGTGAAGGACAGCGAAGCCTGGCTTGCAGCATTCCATGGGGTCGCAAAGAGTTGTCTGAGTAACTGAACTGAAGTTAAATTGTATAATGTCACTTGACCCAGTTTTGGCCAGCATAATATATATTTTCATTTTAACAATTAAAATATGAGGTCCATAAACATTAATTATGCTTCTTAGAGGATAAAGCCAGACTTTGTACTCAGGTTTGTTTCAATCCAAATTCCAAGTTTGTTGTGCTTGACCTTTTGATCATACAGTGAATACAGGCTTTATAAGACTATGTGCATGAATATTATAAAACAAATTGTGTGTGTGCTCAGTTGCTCAGTCATGTCCCTATCTTTGTGACTCCATGGACTGTAACATGGCATGCTCTTCCATCCATGGAAATTTCCAGGCAAGAATACTGGAGTGGGTTTCCATTTCCTTCTCCAGGCAATCTTCCCGATAATAAGGCAAACTGGGATAATCCAAACTGTTATTTGGGTGATGCTAATATTTTACTAGGTTGCTGGGAATGATAGGAAGTCATTTTTAATTTCAACTTTTAATTCAAATTTGACTTCAAAATGATTCTAGATTCCATCAGTAAGACAATAGAGCTGATAAATGAGGAGTGAAAAGATTGAAGTCATAACCCATAATAGTACTTGGCAGGGAAATGTTTGCTTTAGCTCACTGACAAATGTTTACAGTTGTTTTCTGTTGAACAAAACCTCACTTACTATGCTTGTAAAATGGTTATCTTTCCTGTGGTAGAGTGATTGAAAAATAATAGACAAATAGATAGGTAAAGAGTCTATTTTAAAACATGATATAATAATATACTTCTAGAATGTGGGTTATATTTATAAATCAAATAAATGAACATAAACACACACTTATGTCAATATTCTTAATAGGTTTCAATCTTAATATTAAAAATAGATTCTCTGTTGATGCTTGCAAGTTAGATTTCTAAGAACCATGGCTATATTCATCATTTTATAAGTAAGAAAAATTTTTTGAGGAGAAGCATAATCATTGTCATTGTGTGTATATACATATAAATAAATAATGTCATAAAAATTTTGCATAGTTTTGGTAATTGCAACTGTTCAAATATTTTGTGATATAGTTTCTTTTCCTGTACTAGTGTTTTAAGGGCTTATATATAAGGTTGAGGCCATTAGTTGGCCAGAGGATACTAACTCAAAGGTATTACCTAGATATAATTTAGATGCTTTTAAAAGAGCTTTTTACTATCTGAATATCACTAAATAGGATTAAAATTAGAGGAATAGTAATACATCACTTGATTCTCAGACACTAAGAGGTTTTTCAGTTCAGTGCAGTTCAGTCGCTCAGTCGTGTCCAACTCTTTGCGACCCGTGGATTGCAGCACGCCAGGCCTCCCTGTCCATCAGCAACTCCCAGAGTGCACTCAGACTTGCGTCCATCGAGTCAGTGATGCCATCCAGCCATCTCAACCTCGGTCGTCCCCTTCTCCTCCTGCCCCCAAATCCCTCCCAGCATCAAAGTCTTTTCCAATGAGTCAACTCTTCTCATGAGGTGGCCAAAGTACTGGAGTTTCAGCTTTAGCATCATTCCTTCCAAAGAAATCCCTGGGCTGATCTCCCTTAGAATGGACTGGTTGGATCTCCTTGCAGTCGGAGGGACTCTCAAGAGTCTTCTCCAACACCACAGTTGAACCATCAATTCTTTGGCGCTCAGCCTTTTTCACAGTCCAGGACTTCTAAATATTTCTTTCCCCAGTTTTCAATGCATTGTCATATTACAAGAGATAAGGAAGAACACTTTATAATGATGAAGGGATCAATCCAAGAAGAAGACATAGTAATTGTAAATATTTTATATTTTTGTGCCCAACATAGGAACATCTCAATACATAAGGCAACAGTGTGCATGTATGCTAAGTCGCTTCAGGCATGTCTGAGTCTTTTCAGGCATATCCATGGGATTCTCCAAGCAAGAGTACTGCCTTCTCCAGGGGATCCTCCTGACCCAGAAATGGAGCCCACATCTCTTATGTCTGCTGCATTGGCAGGCAGGTTCTTTACAACTAGCACCACTTGGGAATGAAAGGGACATCGACAGTGACACAATAGTAGGGGTGTTAAGTGGGGTGTTAAATTAGGTGGCTTTAACACCCCACTTACAGTAATGGACAGATCACCAAAACAGAAAACCAATAGGGAAACACAGCCTTAAATGACACATTAGATTAGATGACCCTAATTGATATCTTCAGGACATTCCATCCAAATGCAGAATAATTCATTTTTTTAAGGGCACATGGAACATTCTCTGGAATAGACCACATCTTGGGTCACAAAAAATGCACTATGAGTTTATGGAATTATTCCAATTACTTGGAAAACCCCAAAGCTGGTGTAAGTCAGTCAGTATTTTGTCTCAATGTTTATATATATATATATATATATATATATATATATATATCCATGCTATAAAAACATAGAATTTTTCAAGGCCCTAATATAAAATTCTGATATGTTAATGGAGCTTTGTAAACATGTTATTTACTTTTTGCCCATTTTTTCTTTATTTTACCTTTTAATTGAGTGGTCCAATTTAGCGACTAAACAGCAGCAGCAAAAATTGTTGATTTACAATTTAATTAGTTTCAGGTGTAGAAGTGACTGCTTCTAGAAATAAGCCTTAGGTCAAGAAATTTAGAAGGCAAAAAATAAATTACATAAACCAACATCTAGTTGTAAAATATAAACTGGATTTT
>SJYW01006155.1:0-10763 GCA_006410735.1 Raphicerus campestris | reverse complement strand
CTTGCTCCTTGGAAGAAAAGTTATGACCAACCTAGGCAGCATATTAAAAAGCAGATATATTACTTTGCCAACAAAGGTTCTTCTAGTCAAAGGGATGGTTTCTCTAGTAGTCATGTATGGATGTGAGAGCTAGACTATAAAGAAAACTGAACACTGAAGAATTGATGCTTGTGAACTGTGATGTTGGAGAAGACTCTTGACAGTCCCTTGGCCTGCAAGGAGATGCAACCAGTCCATCCTAAAGGAAATCAGTCCTGAATATTCTTTGGAAGGATTGATGCTGAAACTCCAATACTTTGGTCACCTGATTTGATGAACTGACTCATGGGAAAAGACTCTGATGCTGGAGAAATTGAAGGCAGGAGGAGAAGGGGACAACAGAGAGTGAGATAGCTGAATGGCCTCACTGACACTCAGTGGACATGAGTTTGAGTATGCTCTGGGCATTGGTGAAGGACAGGGAAGCCTCATGTGCTGCAGTCCATGGGCTCTAAAGAGTTAGACACAACTGAACAGCTGAACTGAAATGAACTCTTTTTTAGATTATTTTCCCATGTAGGTCATCACAGAGCATTGAGTAGAGTTCTCTATGCTATACAGTAGGTCCTAATTGTTATCCATCATTTTCCTTTTCTAATGGGAAGCTGTTAAACACTCATCATAGGTTTATCTCTTTATGATCTTCAAATGAATTAATTTCACATTCTGTTCAGCTCTTCTATTTGACCTCACAGAGGAGAGGGCTAGTTGGTCTACTGTATGGATAATCTTCCATCATCAAAATGGTTCATTTACTTTTAGTTCGTGCAAATACTGGGGTGATGTGGTTGTCAATGAAACAGTATTCTCTCATAAATTTGTTTTCAGAATCACCCTTTGCCCTTAATGCCATATTAATCCCACCATAAAAATAAAATAAGGTCTGTGGTAAACCACAAGCCTCAAAGTATAAACAGTCCTCTTTGCACAAAGATTATTTCCAAGTGGAAATTATCAATCACTGTCACAGGAGGCAGCCCCCAGCTTTTTCATTATGATCAATTATTTCATACCTTCACTTCTGCTGTGCACTAGCATTTCAAGAACTTTCTGTCCAGAGACATATGGAATAAAATACTAAAGGTTCTTAAGTTAACCGATACATTTCTTCATACATATTGACATTTGAAAATTCCATTTACCAATCATGGCATATGACATGTAATTAAATACAGAAGGCAACTCCTGAAATCACCAGACTTCGAAAGAAGGTCAGATTATGATGACTGGTTCTCATATGTAAGGCATTTCTTCCATTTTGCCTGGACAGTCCATTTTTCATTTCCCCCTGAGAACAGAAGCAACATTACTTGTTGGAAAATAAAGTCTGATGTCTTTTAAAAACACTTTAAAAAATGAATTCCATTGCCTCTGATTATTAAAGTAGCAATTTTGTGATGTCTCTGAAAAATAGGACAAACTGAACACACCAATGAACTAAGCCCAGATTTTAATTTTCTTTCTCTACCAGTTTGATTGCCACCTCCCTAGCCTCCCTGGACCCAAAGCCAAAGCCACATGTTTTTGGTTTTTATTTAAAGGTCACTTCACTTCAGGGGATACTTAATCATTTTTCCATTAGTGTGTAATGGAGCTTAACAGGTGGTACTAGTAGTAAAGAGTCCACCTGATAACGCAGGAGACACAAGAGACAAGAGTTTGATCCCTCAGTCAGAGGAATCCCTGGAGTAGGAAATGCACTCCACTCCAGTATTCTTGCCTGGAAAATTCCATGAGCACAGGAGCCTGCTGGGCTATTGTCCATGTGGCCGCAAAGAGACATGACCGAATGATTGAACACACATTAGTGTGTAATACCCAAAACTTCGTTTTTTATCACAAAACTATTTTGTTTTTTGCTTGTGATGATCTGTCCTCCTGCTGGTCATATCTTGTTTCAAACATGAAGCTCACCCCTGGGGCTGAAAATAGCAGTGGCTGTGGACTGAACCACATTACAGCCATATTACTAGGGTTGGAAGTTGCACAGTGTTATCTCGTTTAATTAGTCAAAATTAGTCACAAGACCAGGTGAAATTCAGGTTACATATGGGAATGTGTAACCCCTCTTAAAGAGATGAGCTGTAAATAATTTGCAGCCATTTTTAATCTACCTAAGACCCATTAACATTTGGTGATTTTATTCTCTGACCTCAGTTTCCTAGCCTTCACAGAGACAGAGTTCGTACATGTTAGTCCCTCAGTCATGCCTGACTCTTCGAAACTCCATGAACTGGAGCCTGCCAGGCTCCTCTGTCCATGTAATTCTCCAGGCAAGAGTGCTGAGATGGGTTGCCATTCCCATCCAAATTCTGGATAGGGTTGATATTATTAATAACGTTATCAATCTGTTTTGTAACAACAGATTTTTTTTCTTCCTCACTGCTTTTCTCTTCAAAATTTCATCTTAATAATTCCTAAAGTTAAAAAAATTAATCCATTTCCTAAACATTATTGAAATCAGGCTTAATTCATCCTTTATTTTCTTTACCCTTCCTTTTCTGTATCTAATATGGCAAAATCTATTTGAAATAATTATTGGTTCCATCTGCTGTATTCATCCAGTTGCCTGACCATCAATCACAACCATATGTACCTAACACAAGACCCTGATAGTTGGCTTTCCTTTTATTAATTTCTCTCCAATTTACCTATTTTATTTGATTATACCCTAATCTACTGCTGCTTCAATTATTCTCTCTCTTTTTTTAAAAAAATATTTTTAACACCAAAACATTTTTTATTGGAGTATAGTGAATTAACAATGTTGTGGGAGTTTCAGGTGAACAGCAAAGAAACTTACCCATATATATATGTACATGTTATCTATTTGCCCTCAAACCCCCTTCCCATCCAGCCTGGCACATAATTTCCAATCTTTCAAGTTTTATTTTTTTAATGATATGGCTCTNTATAGTGAATTAACAATGTTGTGGGAGTTTCAGGTGAACAGCAAAGAAACTTACCCATATATATATGTACATGTTATCTATTTGCCCTCAAACCCCCTTCCCATCCAGCCTGGCACATAATTTCCAATCTTTCAAGTTTTATTTTTTTAATGATATGGTTCTACTTTACCCAATTTTACTATAAAGTATTATGTATATATCTTTATTTCCAAGTTTTATTCCCTCATGATTTATATATAGCATATTCATTTCTGAATCTCTGTGTTTGCTTTTCTGTCAGTTACACACATGAATTAATTTCATTTGTTTGCATGTATGAATTGAATATAGTATCAGTANTATGGTTCTACTTTACCCAATTTTACTATAAAGTATTATGTATATATCTTTATTTCCAAGTTTTATTCCCTCATGATTTATATATAGCATATTCATTTCTGAATCTCTGTGTTTGCTTTTCTGTCAGTTACACACATGAATTAATTTCATTTGTTTGCATGTACGAATTGAATATAGTATCAGTACCCAATTTAATTAGGGTATATTCCTCTAACCTTTCCCCGACTCCTCAAATTAAAACACTTTTCTACCCTCCTTAAAATATCAGTTTATTTATGCATTACAAGCCTATAGCTCAATATCTAATCTTTAGTAGTTTCTTTGTACTTCATAACAAGCTCATGAGTGATTTTATTTAGTTACTTAAGTAACAATGGAAGAGGATGGGAACCAAGGTGAGGTTGGCGTACTAAGCATTCAGTAGCAAGAAAGACAGGGTGTGTATTTACTCAGGAGAAAATAAGAAAAGACTGAGTATAAAATGAGGAAATCTTGCTGGAACTCAGTAGAGGGCGTTTTCATGTGCTAATGCTTAACTTTTTTTTTTTTTTTTTTTTTTTAATTGGAGTATAAATGCTTTGCAATGTGTCAGTTTCTGCTGCACAATGAGGTAAATCAATTATATGTGTACATGTATCCCCTTCCTCTTGCACCTCCTTCCCAACCCTCTTATCCCACCCACATGGGGCGTCACAGAGCACCAAGCTGAGCTCCCTGGGCATTATAGCAGGTTCCCCCGACTAGCTGTCTATTTTACATACTGTAGTGTACAGACGTCGCTCCTGAGCCCCCAGTTCATCTACCCTCCCCTTCTTGGTCTATGCCCACACGTCCATTCTCTCCGTATGTGTGTCTATTCCTTCCCTGCAAATAGGCTCAACATATATGCATTAATATATGATATTTATTTATTTATTCTTTCTGACTTACTTCACCCTGTATGACACTCTCTAGGTCCAGGCCCACCCACATCTCTACAGATGGCCCAGGTTTGTTCCTTTTCATGGTCGAGTAATAGTAGAAGGTGTATCATATGCCTTCGGTGGCCCCAGCTCTCACTATGGAGTTATTACTTTCAATAGGGCCACAGCTCTGGCAGAGTCATTTGCGGACATAGATTCCATTCATACNATATGTATATATATATTTATTTATTCTTTCTGACTTACTTCACCCTGTATGACACTCTCTAGGTCCAGGTCCACCCACATCTCTACAGATGGCCCAGGTTTGTTCCTTTTCATGGTCGAGTAATAGTAGAAGGTGTATCATATGCCTTTGGTGGCCCCAGCTCTCACTATGGAGTTATTACTTTCAATAGGGCCACAGCTGCGGCAGAGTCATTTGCAGACATAGGTTCCATTCATACTGACAGTGTCTGAGCTGGTCACTCTTAATCTTTCTCTTGAATTTTCTGACATGCTGTGGGCACAGGCTAAAGCCTGTGGATAAGTATGTTCACATGAATCAGACTTGAAATGTAGGGTCATTAACAAGCCCAAGGAAAATCAGTGTGGGTTGGGAACCAAAGAATTAATATTACCCTATTTAGTCATAGGGTGGACAGTTTTGAGAAGGTGCAGCAAGGTCAAGCCTCAGTTGCCCACAGCAGTAAACTCTGTAATGTACTCCTATTTTGATTTTTCTTCATTTCTTCACTTTTTAAAATCACCTTTCTGTTCTCTGAAAATGGGCTATGTGCACCCGTGTCTTGGTCTTGAATTTTGCTTCAGGCTAAGGCAGTAAGCAAGTCCTTTCTTAAAAATTTTATTATAGTTGATTTACAATGATGTGTTAGTTTCAGGTGTATAGCAAACTGATTCAGTTATATGTGGATTCATTCTTTTTCAGATTCTTACATAGGTTATCGCAGAATATTGACTAGAGCCGCCTGTGCTATACTGTAGTTTCTTACTGGTTATCTAACTCACATATAGTAGCGTGTGCTTGTTAATCCCAGGCTCCTGATTTATCCCTCCCCCCACATTTCCTCTATGGTAACTGTGTTTGTTTTCGATCTTTTTTCCGAAAATGAGAATGGTATGCTGCAGTCAGAAGTTTGAGATAGTTGACTTGGAAATGGAAAACCGAAGTGTGCAGAAAAATATGACAGAAATGAATGGCAAGACTTTTTTCCCCTGATATATACACATTTGTGTTTTCACCTCAGTTATCTCCCTAATGGTAGGCGCTGCTTAGTCACAGAGTCACGAATGACTCTTTTGTGACTCCCATGGACTGTAGCCCACAAGGATTCCTTGTCAATGGGATTTCCCAGGCAAGGATTCTGGAGTGGTTTGCCATTTCCTTCTCCAGGGAATCTTCCCAAGCCAGGGGATGAACACATATCTCCTACAGTGAAGGCACATTCTTTACAACTGAGCCACCTGGGTAGCTTATAAGTCATCCTAAAGGTAGACTTAAACTTCATAATTCTGCTGTTTTCCTATAGTGTATTGCTGAGTACATGACAGATAATGAGAGACACTTGTTCATTACCTAATAAAAGGGATTCATTATGAATTATACTGTTTATGGTGTGGTTTATAAAATCATATATATATATATATATGCATATATGTATGTATATATGTAGTTCAGTTCAGTCGCTCAGTAGCGTCTGACTCTTTGCAGCCCCATGGACTGCAGCATGCCAGACTTCTCTATCCATCACTGACTCCCGGAGCTTACTCAAAACTCATGTCCATCGAGTCAGTGATGCCATCCACCTATCTCATCTTCTGTTGTACCCTTCTCCTCCTGCCTTCAATCTTCTCCAGAATCAGGGTCTTTCCGAATGAGTCAGCTCTTTACATCAGGTGGCCAAAGTACTGGAGTTTCAGCTTCTGCATCAGTCTTTCAATGAATATTCAGCTTGATTTCCTTTAGGATGGACTGGTTGGATCTCCTCGAAGTCCAAGGGACTCTCAAGAGTCTTCTCCAACACCACAGTTCAAGAGCATCAGTTCTTCAGTGCTCAGCTTTCTTCCCAGTCCAACTCTCACATCCATACATGACCACTGGAAAAACCATAGCCTTGACTAGATGGACCTTTGTTGGCAAAGTAATGTCTCTGCTTTTTCATATGCTATCGATTAGCCACTGAACAAATGTCAAGTGTTTTTGGTGTGATTTAGAAATCCTCACTCTTCAGGCATAGTGAAATCATTCACTGAACACCTTTTTTTTTTTTTTAAATGAGGGCTTGATTTGATTAACACCTCCTTGTTCCTCTCACATTGATGTACAGTGTCACTAATCCAAATCAAGTGCTTTATGACAGAAAAATATGTAAAAACAGTTCAAAATTTTGAATTTATAACAATTACATTTCTCTAGATTTCAAATGGTATGTAGGCATAATAACAGCCATAGATTGTAAGAATTCTAAATCCATTATTTCATATTGAAAAAAATCTATTTAGATTAATAGCATATTTTTGGTGCAGATTTTTTCCTGAATGAAAATGTAACATTGATTCATATGCTAGTAATCTATACTCTCTCTTTCTCTCTCTCTCTCTATTTATATATATATGATTTTACAGATTATATATCAGTATTATATGATATATATGTATATATACACATATATAACATGTGTGTATATATAGGCTTCCCGGAGGTGCGGTGGTAAAGAATTCACTTGCTGATGCAGAAGACACAAGATAAGCCGTGGGTGCATGTGTGCTGTCCCTTCAGTTGTGTCCGATTTTCCTCCCCATGGACTGTAGCCTGTCAGGCTCTCTGTCCATGGGATTCTCCAGGCAAAATACTTGAGTGCCTTGCCATGCCTCCTTCCCAATCCAGGGATAAAACCTACATCTGTTGCATTGCAAGTGGATTCTTTACCCATGGTGCCACTTGGGAAGCCAAAAGCCATGGGGCCTTTATATAAATATAAATACATGGTAGATCTGGGCATGACTGAGCATAACCCAGTGTATAATCACCAGGGAAGCCCAGCTCCANTCCCAACCCTCTTATCCCACCCACATGGGGCGTCACAGAGCACCAAGCTGAGCTCCCTGGGCATTATAGCAGGTTCCCCCGACTAGCTGTCTATTTTACATACTGTAGTGTACAGACGTCGCTCCTGAGCCCCCAGTTCATCTACCCTCCCCTTCTTGGTCTATGCCCACACGTCCATTCTCTCCGTATGTGTGTCTATTCCTTCCCTGCAAATAGGCTCAACATATATGCATTAATATATGATATTTATTTATTTATTCTTTCTGACTTACTTCACCCTGTATGACACTCTCTAGGTCCAGGCCCACCCACATCTCTACAGATGGCCCAGGTTTGTTCCTTTTCATGGTCGAGTAATAGTAGAAGGTGTATCATATGCCTTCGGTGGCCCCAGCTCTCACTATGGAGTTATTACTTTCAATAGGGCCACAGCTCTGGCAGAGTCATTTGCGGACATAGATTCCATTCATACTGACAGTGTCTGAGCTGGTCACTCTTAATCTTTCTCTTGAATTTTCTGACATGCTGTGGGCACAGGCTAAAGCCTGTGGATAAGTATGTTCACATGAATCAGACTTGAAATGTAGGGTCATTAACAAGCCCAAGGAAAATCAGTGTGGGTTGGGAACCAAAGAATAAATATTACCCTATTTAGTCATAGGGTGGACAGTTTTGAGAAGGTGCAGCAAGGTCAAGCCTCAGTTGCCCACAGCAGTAAACTCTGTAATGTACTCCTATTTTGATTTTTCTTCATTTCTTCACTTTTTAAAATCACCTTTCTGTTCTCTGAAAATGGGCTATGTGCACCCGTGTCTTGGTCTTGAATTTTGCTTCAGGCTAAGGCAGTAAGCAAGTCCTTTCTTAAAAATTTTATTATAGTTGATTTACAATGATGTGTTAGTTTCAGGTGTATAGCAAAGTGATTCAGTTATATGTGGATTCATTCTTTTTCAGATTCTTACATAGGTTATCGCAGAATATTGACTAGAGCCGCCTGTGCTATACTGTAGTTTCTTACTGGTTATCTAACTTACATATAGTAGTGTGTGCTTGTTAATCCCAGGCTCCTGATTTATCCCTCCCCCCACATTTCCTCTATGGTAACTGTGTTTGTTTTCGATCTTTTTTCCGAAAATGAGAATGGTATGCTGCAGTCAGAAGTTTGAGATAGTTGACTTGGAAAGGGAAAACCGAAGTGTGCAGAAAAATATAACAGAAATGAATGGCAAGATTTTTTTCCCCTGATATATACACATTTGTGTTTTCACCTCAATTAAGTTATCTCCCTAATGGTAGGCGCTGCTTAGTCACAGAGTCATGAATGACTCTTTTGTGACTCCCATGGACTGTAGCCCACCAGGATTCTTTGTCAATGGGATTTCCCAGGCAAGGATTCTGGAGTGGTTTGCCATTTCCTTCTCCAGGGAATCTTCCCAAGCCAGGGGATGAACACATATCTCCTACAGTGAAGGCACATTCTTTACAACTGAGCCACCTGGGTAGCTTATAAGTCATCCTAAAGGTAGACTTAAACTTCATAATTCTGCTGTTTTCCTATAGTGTATTGCTGAGTACATGACAGATAATGAGAGACACTTGTTCATTACCTAATAAAAGGGATTCATTATGAATTATACTGTTTATGGTGTGGTTTATAAAATCATATATATATATATATATGCATATATGTATGTATATATGTAGTTCAGTTCAGTCGCTCAGTAGCGTCTGACTCTTTGCAGCCCCATGGACTGCAGCATGCCAGACTTCTCTATCCATCACTGACTCCCGGAGCTTACTCAAAACTCATGTCCATCGAGTCAGTGATGCCATCCACNGTATGTATATATGTAGTTCAGTTCAGTCGCTCAGTAGCGTCTGACTCTTTGCAGCCCCATGGACTGCAGCATGCCAGACTTCTCCATCCATCACTGACTCCCGGAGCTTATTCAAAACTCATGTCCATCGAGTCAGTGATGCCATCCACCTATCTCATCTTCTGTTGTACCCTTCTCCTCCTGCCTTCAATCTTCTCCAGAATCAGGGTCTTTCCGAATGAGTCAGCTCTTTACATCAGGTGGCCAAAGTACTGGAGTTTCAGCTTCTGCATCAGTCTTTCAATGAATATTCAGCTTGATTTCCTTTAGGATGGACTGGTTGGATCTCCTCGAAGTCCAAGGGACTCTCAAGAGTCTTCTCCAACACCACAGTTCAAGAGCATCAGTTCTTCAGTGCTCAGCTTTCTTCCCAGTCCAACTCTCACATCCATACATGACCACTGGAAAAACCATAGCCTTGACTAGATGGACCTTTGTTGGCAAAGTAATGTCTCTGCTTTTTCATATGCTATCGATTAGCCACTGAACAAATGTCAAGTGTTTTTGGTGTGATTTAGAAATCCTCACTCTTCAGGCATAGTGAAATCATTCACTGAACACCTTTTTTTTTTTTTTAAATGAGGGCTTGATTTGATTAACACCTCCTTGTTCCTCTCACATTGATGTACAGTGTCACTAATCCAAATCAAGTGCTTTATGACAGAAAAATATGTAAAAACAGTTCAAAATTTTGAATTTATAACAATTACATTTCTCTAGATTTCAAATGGTATGTAGGCATAATAACAGCCATAGATTGTAAGAATTCTAAATCCATTATTTCATATTGAAAAAAATCTATTTAGATTAATAGCATATTTTTGGTGCAGATTTTTTCCTGAATGAAAATGTAACATTGANACAGTGTCACTAATCCAAATCAAGTGCTTTATGACAGAAAAATATGTAAAAACAGTTCAAAATTTTGAATTTATAACAATTGTATTTCTCTAGATTTCAAATGGTATGTAGGCATAATAACAGCCATAGATTGTAAGAATTCTAAATTCATTATTTCATATTGAAAAAAATCTGTTTAGATTAATAGCGTATTTTTGGTGCAGATTTTTTCCTGAATGAAAATGTAACATTGATTCATATGCTAGTAATCTATACTCTATATTTCTCTCTCTCTCTCTCTCTATATATATATATATATATGATTTTATAGATTATATATCAGTATTATATGATATATATGTATATATACACATATATAACATGTGTGTATATATAGGCTTCCCGGAGGTGCGGTGGTAAAGAATTCACTTGCTGATGCAGAAGACACAAGATAAGCCGTGGATGCATGTGTGCTGTCCCTTCAGTTGTGTCCGATTTTCCTCCCCATGGACTGTAGCCTGTCAGGCTCTCTGTCCATGGGATTCTCCAGGCAAAATACTTGAGTGCCTTGCCATGCCTCCTTCCCAATCCAGGGATAAAACCTACATCTGTTGCATTGCAAGTGGATTCTTTACCCATGGTGCCACTTGGGAAGCCAAAAGCCATGGGGCCTTTATATAAATATAAATACATGGTAGATCTGGGCATGACTGAGCATAACCCAGTGTATAATCACCAGGGAAGCCCAGCTCCATGTTGAGAGCCTATGTTTGACTTTCCAGGC
>SJYW01006148.1:129809-143173 GCA_006410735.1 Raphicerus campestris | reverse complement strand
GTGCAAAAAAGCTCCTGTTGGGCTCCAGCCAGGCGAGTCACTGCTCAAAGAGGGGTTCCAGCTGGGCCATCAGACTCTTCAGGTGTCTCCCTGTCTGGGCCAGCTGTTGTGTCAGCTGGACCAGCTGTTGAACAGGTATTTTTTAGAAGCTTATCAAGAGTAAAGAACAGAAATATGTTTGTTTGTTTTTCTTTTTAAAGCACCTAACATTTCCACACCAAGAACCATGTGTAAAGTTTGCTGCCTCCCCCCTACAGCACCCATCACAATGACTGGCCCAGAGTAGTTCCCACATGTTTTTATTTATCACAAGGTCGCTGTCTTCCTATTTGTAATTTCAAACTGTTGAACAACTGCTTCATCTCTTCCCTGGAGTCGCAGCCTTCGCTAGGCTGCAGGGTTCCAAGTGGCCAGCAGATGTCGCCAGCTAACACGATTCTGAGATGCCAGAACACGTGAAATTCTTTTTCTCTGAAAACTTTCCATGGACCCTTAATGTGGGCCGTGTAAAGTCCAAATTCCTAACCAGGACATCCCAGGCCCTTCAGATTTAGTCCAATTCACTTTTTATGGCCTTAGTTCTTACCAGTTCAAGCATCCATTCAATCAATCAGGAAAGACTTATTGAATTTTTTTTTTTTTTAATCAGGTGCTTTGCTGGGGCCTGGAGATAAAAAGAT
Source organism: Raphicerus campestris (assembly GCA_006410735.1). Taxonomy (NCBI): domain Eukaryota; kingdom Metazoa; phylum Chordata; class Mammalia; order Artiodactyla; family Bovidae; genus Raphicerus; species Raphicerus campestris. Next base: position 142,493 of record SJYW01006148.1, on the reverse strand, counting down.
GAAGAGATTTCATCTCTGCTTGGAGAAGCTCTCTGCCTACTCCACCTCAGAAAGCAATGTAAGGTTAAGCTGCTATGTTAAAGAGACATCTATCTACACACACGTACACAGTGGCGTAAATTCATTTATTTCTCACACAGAGACCAGAGTGGTCCAGATTGGTGGGTCAGCTGGGGTTCTGGCTTCTTCTCAGCCTGTTGTGTGTCATCACCTGCAGGATGTTATCCTTAGTTCAGTTCAGTCGCTCAGTCGTGTCCAACTCTTTGCGACCCCATGGACTGCAGCACGCCAGGCCTCCCTCTCCATCACCAACTATCGGAGTTTACTCAAACTCATGTCCATTGAGTCGGTGATACCATCCAGCCATCTCAACCTCTGTCATCCCCTTCTCCTCCCCCCTNCCCTCTCCATCACCAACTATCGGAGTTTACTCAAACTCATGTCCATTGAGTCGGTGATACCATCCAGCCATCTCAACCTCTGTCATCCCCTTCTCCTCCCCCCTTCAATCTTTCCCAGCATCAAGGTCTTTTCAAATGAGTCAGTTCTTTGCATCAGGTGGCCAAAGTACTGGAGTTTCAGCTTCAACATCAGTCCTTCCAATGAACATTCAAGACTGATTTCCTTTAGGATGGACTGGTAAGGATATTATCTTTAATTGCACAGTCACTGCTGGGTCATAACCATATCCATGCTTCAACCTAAGAAAGGAAAAGAGAAAAAGAGGAGGGTGGGCAATTTCCTTTCAAGCAGCAAACACAGAAGTTGCACCTACCCTTTTATTCACATTCCGGGGCAGGGACCTAGTCCTGTGGCCACATCTAGCTGCAAGGCAGGCTAGGAAATGTAGTCTTTATCTAGGGAGAAGCACGCCCAGCTAGCAATAACTTGCAACTGCCAGTCTGGTCAAAAGCATCTCTTTTTTCATATAACCTAACTTTACTTTTCTTTAAACTTAAAAAAAAATTTTTTTCAGCGGAGCTCTGCAGCATGTGGTATCTTAGTTCCCTGACCAGGAATGGAACCTGTGTTCCCAGCACTGGAAGCTCAGAGTCTTAACCACGGGATTGCCAGGGAAGCCCCCAACCAAAACGGATTCTTGAAGCAGTTTATGTATCTTCCTCACTGCTGTCAACAGTAATTGTACTGTCAGGGTTTAGGAATGCTAGTTCATGGGAATTTGTGGTGACTGATAGCAGTTTACCATGCATGTTTCATATTCATGAGACATACCTATTTCTCCCCAGGAGAAATGAGAAAGTATGACCACAATGACAACTGAGTTGATAAAATTCAGTGAAATGAAACTTAAAATCCAGTTTATTTCCCACTCAAGAAGATATGACATCTGAGTTAGTCTCTTGAGACTGTTCGGGTAGGAAAGGAGGAAGAACATTCTAGAATGTGAACAGCACCTATAGAGACTTGTAGTCATAGAGAGGCCAGCTATAGGGGTACATTGCTTATGGGGCGTGAGTATGTGTATGGAGAAGGGAGGCAGGAGAGAAAATGGAAAAATAGAACAGAATCAGATCATGCTAGGCTTCCTACTCCAAACTAAGGAACTTGGGTTTTACTCTGCAAAGCAGTTGCTTTGGAGGTACTTCCCAGTCCAAGAGCCACGCTCAGATCCCAAACTTTCTGTCACTGTGCGTGGATGGGCTCCTGGCGGCCAGTGTATAGAATGTGACCCAACCATTTGACTTGTGAGAGCGTGAGTGGAGATAACGTAGCTAAGGTATGTGTGTGTGCCTGTTGTTTTGTTCTTATTGGAAATTACCTGTGTGTGTTATGAAATCAATAGGAAAGATCCAGAAGCCAAAGGGTGAGAACAAGAGAGAGAAGATTTATACTCCTCTGAAGGGCTCTGGAAAATCCCATGGACGGAAGAGCCTGGTAGGCTGCAGTCCATGGGGTCTCGAAGAGTCAGACATGACTGAGCGACTTCCCTTTCACTATTCACTTTCATGCACTGGAGAAGGAAATGGCAACCCACTCCAGTGTTCTTGCCTGGAGAATCCCAGGGATGGGGGAGACTGGTGGGCTGCCATCTCTGGGGTCACACAGGGTCGGACACGACTGAAGCAACTTAGCAGCAGCAGCAGCAGCAGAAGGGCTCTTGGCCAAGATTCAAGGCAGGATTGAAGGACTGCACTTTCATGGGAGGGTTGTCATCCCTGCCATAACGAGAGGACGAGAAAGGAAAAGACAGGCTTTCATTTGGTGTTGGGAAGAAAAGGTGGCCGTTGCTGTCCCAGCCATTTCTGTGTCTCTGTACGGTAGAAGCAAGATCACTTCCTGAGTGAGGAGATATGAGGAGAGTAGAGTGGGTTCAAAACCGTGCTTGTGAGAGTGAGTGGACTGGCAAACCTAGTAGTGTTACTCAGTAGGTCATCAATTTATGCACGTATTCAGTCGGTAAATGTGCACTGAGGTCAGGCTGAATGATAGGCGGTGGCCAGTGCGCAGCAGCTGATGCCAGGGCTTCCCCGTGCAGCTGTGCAAGTTGCGCACTGCCCAAAGGTGCCAGTGAGGGACGAGCCTAAGCTGAGATCTGGTTCACGTATAACGAGGCAAGTCCTGCAGCAGATACGTGTGCCCAGAGTTAGTGCCTTTATCAGTGAACTCAGAGGGCCAATGTGAAAGTCTGAGGGCCTGAGGGCTGAGGGCTAGTTTTGTAGGAGAGAAGAATTCACTGTGGAGCGAGTGCTGTGATGAAGAGGAGGCTCTGAGGGCACAGAGGGAAGAGTGGCATGAGCCAGTGGAGAGTGAGCAGGGGCCTGGAGCCGCCAGAGAGTGCTCCGGGAAGCAGGCAGAGAGCAGGAGGGAGCGGAGTCACCGGCAGAGGCAAGGAAGCTCCGTTCACCACTTTTTTCTGTTTGACTCTGAACAGTTCTCCACTGCAGGCACGCTCTCTCCCTATCAGGGACACCTAATCAGAGCTGGTTGGCCCCACAGGCAGGGGGCACCAGGCCCCCCAAGTGCAGCTAAGCCTGGAGTGTTAAGATGGTGATGGGCAGCAGGCTTTCTCCTCAGCCAGGGTGGGGTGGCCCGTGTGGCGATTCTACTGAGCAAGGAGTGTTTATTTTCACGTCTAGGTTGTGTTGGTGAAGAACAGGGCCAGGAAGAGGACAGGACTGCGGTTAGCCCCATGTCGCTTCTAACTCTGAAGGCTTTCTTTCCTTTCTGAAGCCGGGGGCTCTGCTCACAGAAGCCACGATGCCCTTGTGAGACCTCTAGCAAGCCATGTTTTAGGCTTCCCTCAGATGGTAAAGAATCCGCCTGCAATGCAGGAGACCCTGGTTCAATCCCTGAGTTGGGAAGANTCTCCAGGGCATCTTCCCCAGGGATCGAACCCAGGTCTCCTGCATTGCAGGCAGATTCTTTACTGTCTGAGCCACCAGGGAAGCCTGAGAAAAGCGTAAGCCAATGCAAATAGACAAGAAAGAAAGACAGGAGGCAGGAAAGGACACAAGAGGCTTCCCCACCCCAACAAGAACAGACCTTTTTACCGAGAAGTCGGCTGTTGTCCTTCCTTCCCAGCGGGGGCCGTTACTGGGCACCCAGCTGCATCTTCTCTGTAACTCCTTCTCCATTTCTCTGGGGGTCATAAGGTTCCTTGTCCCTGTCTCCCGATTAAGGGCTCCTCCCAGGCCTGACTGTCACCAGCCTCTTTCTCTATACATAGGTCCTCAGGAAATGGTATGCTGGCCCCTGGGTACAGAACCTCCACCCTTGTTTGGCTTGCTGTCTTGTTGCAGCTGGTAGATGACCTTGTAGTTTTACGTGCAAAAAAGCTCCTGTTGGGCTCCAGCCAGGCGAGTCACTGCTCAAAGAGGGGTTCCAGCTGGGCCATCAGACTCTTCAGGTGTCTCCCTGTCTGGGCCAGCTGTTGTGTCAGCTGGACCAGCTGTTGAACAGGTATTTTTTAGAAGCTTATCAAGAGTAAAGAACAGAAATATGTTTGTTTGTTTTTCTTTTTAAAGCACCTAACATTTCCACACCAAGAACCATGTGTAAAGTTTGCTGCCTCCCCCCTACAGCACCCATCACAATGACTGGCCCAGAGTAGTTCCCACATGTTTTTATTTATCACAAGGTCGCTGTCTTCCTATTTGTAATTTCAAACTGTTGAACAACTGCTTCATCTCTTCCCTGGAGTCGCAGCCTTCGCTAGGCTGCAGGGTTCCAAGTGGCCAGCAGATGTCGCCAGCTAACACGATTCTGAGATGCCAGAACACGTGAAATTCTTTTTCTCTGAAAACTTTCCATGGACCCTTAATGTGGGCCGTGTAAAGTCCAAATTCCTAACCAGGACATCCCAGGCCCTTCAGATTTAGTCCAATTCACTTTTTATGGCCTTAGTTCTTACCAGTTCAGGCATCCATTCAATCAATCAGGAAAGACTTATTGAATTTTTTTTTTTAATCAGGTGCTTTGCTGGGGCCTGGAGATAAAAAGATGAAGAGATTTCATCTCTGCTTGGAGAAGCTCTCTGCCTACTCCACCTCAGAAAGCAATGTAAGGTTAAGCTGCTATGTTAAAGAGACATCTGTCTACACACACGTACACAGTGGCGTAAATTCATTTATTTCTCACACCAGAGACCAGAGTGGTCCAGATTGGTGGGTCAGCTGGGGTTCTGGCTTCTTCTCAGCCTGTTGTGTGTCATCACCTGCAGGATGTTATCCTTAGTTCAGTTCAGTCGCTCAGTCGTGTCCAACTCTTTGCGACCCCATGGACTGCAGCACGCCAGGCCTCCCTCTCCATCACCAACTATCGGAGTTTACTCAAACTCATGTCCATTGAGTCGGTGATACCATCCAGCCATCTCAACCTCTGTCATCCCCTTCTCCTCCCCCCTTCAATCTTTCCCAGCATCAAGGTCTTTTCAAATGAGTCAGTTCTTTGCATCAGGTGGCCAAAGTACTGGAGTTTCAGCTTCAACATCAGTCCTTCCAATGAACATTCAAGACTGATTTCCTTTAGGATGGACTGGTAAGGATATTATCTTTAATTGCACAGTCACTGCTGGGTCATAACCATATCCATGCTTCAACCTAAGAAAGGAAAAGAGAAAAAGAGGAGGGTGGGCAATTTCCTTTCAAGCAGCAAACACAGAAGTTGCACCTACCCTTTTATTCACATTCCGGGGCAGGGACCTAGTCCTGTGGCCACATCTAGCTGCAAGGCAGGCTAGGAAATGTAGTCTTTATCTAGGGAGAAGCACGCCCAGCTAGCAATAACTTGCAACTGCCAGTCTGGTCAAAAGCATCTCTTTTTTCATATAACCTAACTTTACTTTTCTTTAAACTTAAAAAAAAATTTTTTTCAGCGGAGCTCTGCAGCATGTGGTATCTTAGTTCCCTGACCAGGAATGGAACCTGTGTTCCCAGCACTGGAAGCTCAGAGTCTTAACCACGGGATTGCCAGGGAAGCCCCCAACCAAAACGGATTCTTGAAGCAGTTTATGTATCTTCCTCACTGCTGTCAACAGTAATTGTACTGTCAGGGTTTAGGAATGCTAGTTCATGGGAATTTGTGGTGACTGATAGCAGTTTACCATGCATGTTTCATATTCATGAGACATACCTATTTCTCCCCAGGAGAAATGAGAAAGTATGACCACAATGACAACTGAGTTGATAAAATTCAGTGAAATGAAACTTAAAATCCAGTTTATTTCCCACTCAAGAAGATATGACATCTGAGTTAGTCTCTTGAGACTGTTCGGGTAGGAAAGGAGGAAGAACATTCTAGAATGTGAACAGCACCTATAGAGACTTGTAGTCATAGAGAGGCCAGCTATAGGGGTACATTGCTTATGGGGCGTGAGTATGTGTATGGAGAAGGGAGGCAGGAGAGAAAATGGAAAAATAGAACAGAATCAGATCATGCTAGGCTTCCTACTCCAAACTAAGGAACTTGGGTTTTACTCTGCAAAGCAGTTGCTTTGGAGGTACTTCCCAGTCCAAGAGCCACGCTCAGATCCCAAACTTTCTGTCACTGTGCGTGGATGGGCTCCTGGCGGCCAGTGTATAGAATGTGACCCAACCATTTGACTTGTGAGAGCGTGAGTGGAGATAACGTAGCTAAGGTATGTGTGTGTGCCTGTTGTTTTGTTCTTATTGGAAATTACCTGTGTGTGTTATGAAATCAATAGGAAAGATCCAGAAGCCAAAGGGTGAGAACAAGAGAGAGAAGATTTATACTCCTCTGAAGGGCTCTGGAAAATCCCATGGACGGAAGAGCCTGGTAGGCTGCAGTCCATGGGGTCTCGAAGAGTCAGACATGACTGAGCGACTTCCCTTTCACTATTCACTTTCATGCACTGGAGAAGGAAATGGCAACCCACTCCAGTGTTCTTGCCTGGAGAATCCCAGGGATGGGGGAGACTGGTGGGCTGCCATCTCTGGGGTCACACAGGGTCGGACACGACTGAAGCAACTTAGCAGCAGCAGCAGCAGCAGAAGGGCTCTTGGCCAAGATTCAAGGCAGGATTGAAGGACTGCACTTTCATGGGAGGGTTGTCATCCCTGCCATAACGAGAGGACGAGAAAGGAAAAGACAGGCTTTCATTTGGTGTTGGGAAGAAAAGGTGGCCGTTGCTGTCCCAGCCATTTCTGTGTCTCTGTACGGTAGAAACAAGATCACTTCCTGAGTGAGGAGATATGAGGAGAGTAGAGTGGGTTCAAAACCGTGCTTGTGAGAGTGAGTGGACTGGCAAACCTAGTAGTGTTACTCAGTAGGTCATCAATTTATGCACGTATTCAGTCGGTAAATGTGCACTGAGGTCAGGCTGAATGATAGGCGGTGGCCAGTGCGCAGCAGCTGATGCCAGGGCTTCCCCGTGCAGCTGTGCAAGTTGCGCACTGCCCAAAGGTGCCAGTGAGGGACGAGCCTAAGCTGAGATCTGGTTCACGTATAACGAGGCAAGTCCTGCAGCAGATACGTGTGCCCAGAGTTAGTGCCTTTATCAGTGAACTCAGAGGGCCAATGTGAAAGTCTGAGGGCCTGAGGGCTGAGGGCTAGTTTTGTAGGAGAGAAGAATTCACTGTGGAGCGAGTGCTGTGATGAAGAGGAGGCTCTGAGGGCACAGAGGGAAGAGTGGCATGAGCCAGTGGAGAGTGAGCAGGGGCCTGGAGCCGCCAGAGAGTGCTCCGGGAAGCAGGCAGAGAGCAGGAGGGAGCGGAGTCACCGGCAGAGGCAAGGAAGCTCCGTTCACCACTTTTTTCTGTTTGACTCTGAACAGTTCTCCACTGCAGGCACGCTCTCTCCCTATCAGGGACACCTAATCAGAGCTGGTTGGCCCCACAGGCAGGGGGCACCAGGCCCCCCAAGTGCAGCTAAGCCTGGAGTGTTAAGATGGTGTTGGGCAGCAGGCTTTCTCCTCAGCCAGGGTGGGGTGGCCCGTGTGGCGATTCTACTGAGCAAGGAGTGTTTATTTTCATGTCTAGGTTGTGTTGGTGAAGAACAGGGCCAGGAAGAGGACAGGACTGCGGTTAGCCCCATGTCGCTTCTAACTCTGAAGGCTTTCTTTCCTTTCTGAAGCCGGGGGCTCTGCTCACAGAAGCCACGATGCCCTTGTGAGACCTCTAGCAAGCCATGTTTTAGGCTTCCCTCAGATGGTAAAGAATCCGCCTGCAATGCAGGAGACCCTGGTTCAATCCCTGAGTTGGGAAGATCCCCTGGAGAAGGGCACAGCAACCCACTCCAGTATTCTTACCTGGAGAATTCCACGGACAGAGAAGCCTGGCGGGCTACAGTCCATGGGGTCACAAAGAGTTGGACATGACTGAGTGAGTAACACTTTGACTTCTTCATAGAGAAATCAGTGCTACTTACACACATGGATTTTATACTGCATTTTATGAGATATGTATCATACATACACTACTCTATGGACTTCCCCAGTGGCTCAGCAGTAAAGAATCCACCAGCTGCGGAAGACCCGAGTTCAATCCCTGGGTCGGGAAGAACCCCTGGAGGAGGGCATGACAACCTACGCCAGTATTCTCGCCTGGGAAATCCCATAGACAGAGGAGCCTGGCAGGCTGCAGTCCATGGGGTCTCAAAGAGTTGGACACGACTGAGCAAGTAACGCTTTGACTTTTTTCAAGCTGCATTTTAAATATTTATCAGTGATTGGTGATATTACATATATTCACTTCATGGAGTAAAAGCTCTCACCTGTGTTATCCAGTCTGAGATGGGAGACAGCTCAGTGAATGGACAAGGCCCGCGTCTCGGGGAAGGTGGCTGATTCGGCTTGAGGGCACGGCTGTTTCACCCACAGAGCCAGGATGCAATCCCTGTCTGCCTGATTCAAAAGAACTGCTCTTATTTTTTATCCAGAGAAAGAAGAAGGTGACTCCTGCTTTATAGTTGTGAGAATCCCATGAGAAAATCAACACAAGGTGCCCAGCAGAACTCTCTATGCACAGTCGACATGTTCACTCCCAGAAACTCCTCATTGCCTTCTGTCTGTAATCAGAAGTGACCAACTGCTGCTAAAGCACAATACTGAGAACACGGCTGGTCCCAGCCCCCGCGCCTGCGTGACTCTGCTCTCCATGGCGCCCGGCTTCTCCTGGTGTTCTAAGATGGACTTCTTGGGGTAGTGTTCCTCCTCTGGCTCTTCTCCCACTGTGGTGGTTTAATTGCTAAGTTGTGTCCGACTTTTGCAGCCCCATGGACTGTAGCCCACCAGTCTCCTCTGTCCATGGGATTTTTTTCCAGGCAAGAATACTGGAGTGGATTGCCATTTCCTTCTGCAGGGGATCTTCCCAACCCAGGAATTGAACCTGGGTCTTCTGCGTTGCAGGCAAATTCTTTACCGACTGAGCTACTAGATGCACAATAGCTACAAAAATGAGAAACAGCATGGCGGTCGTAATGGGGTTCCAAGACCATCATCAATTCTTATTAAAAAAATAATCATTCTCTTTGAACGTGGTGCTTATCTGGGTACAGTGCCAAACTCAGTCTAGGACAGACACTGGGAATAAGTTAAGGGTGGGAAGAGCGTCTCCTAACTCTCTAACCCACCAGCTTTAGGAAGTCTTTCTAGACCCAAGGGTTTTCAACCTCACCAGATCCGACTCCGCCCTTTTTTAATGAATACACTATATTACCATGAAATAAGAAGGTAAACCACTATAACTTGCCTTTGATGGAGTATTGNGTCTAGGACAGACACTGGGAATAAGTTAAGGGTGGGAAGAGCGTCTCCTAACTCTCTAACCCACCAGCTTTAGGAAGTCTTTCTAGACCCAAGGATTTTCAACCTCACCAGATCCGACTCCGCCCTTTTTAAATGAATACACTATATTACCATGAAATAAGAAGGTAAACCACTATAACTTGCCTTTGATGGAGTATTGATGGGCAAGCACACAAGGGAGCCTTCTGAGGTTTAATTTCCAACATTTATATTGATTTCAGTGGTGGTTACATGCCTATATTCATATATAAAAATTCATCAAATAAAGGATCTCTCTTGTTTTTTTATAAATGTATGTGAATCTATAATTATCTCCATTAAAACTGAAATTAAAAGTGAGATCCAGGTAAAAGTTTAACTGTGTGTTTTGTCATAATTTTTAAAAAATGAGGTGTGCTTACATCCATAAAATTGGCAGAAATTGGGAAACTGAATAGTTTAATACTATTCAGTTTACTAGGATATAGAGAAAAGGGAAACTCTTCCGTGCTGGCAGGAGCATAAATCAGTACAGTGACTATGGAGAGGAGTGTTGTCTGGTAAGACTGAAAATGTGTATGCCCAGCAATTCCACTCGCTCACGTGAATAGGGATGTATGTATAAGTCTGTTCCCTACATCTGCACCTCTATGCTTACCCTGCAAATAGGTTCTTTCTAGATTCCATATATATGTGTTGATGTAGGATGTTTGGTTTTCTCTTTCTGACTTACATGGGGGAAAGAAGGGGGGAATTGAGAGAGTACCACTGACATATATACACACTACCATCTGTAAGACGGCTAGCTTGTGGGAAGCTTGTAAGACGGCTATCTTAGCGCAGGAGCTAAGCTCAACTCCGTGCGCTGTGATGACCTAGAGGGGTGGGATGAGGGTGAGAGGGACGCTCAAGAGGAAGAGGATATATGTATACTTAGAGCTGATTCCCGCTGTTGTACAGCAGGAACTAACACATCGTAAAGCAGTTCTATTCCAATAAAAAAAGAACATATGAGATAGTCTTTGGAATATTGCTAGTAATGGTACCATATTTAAAGCAAAGTGTTCATCAGTTTTTTTTTCTTTTATTTAAAAATAAAAAATACTATGTAAAAATCAACATGGAACAGGAAATATTAAACTTGACTCTGGGCTTTGAGAAACCATGCAGTGCCCAATAAACACACATACATACCATTATTAAGTAACTGTGGTTATTGAAGAATTAAATTAAAATAGTTTTTTTTTCTTTAAAAAAATCACATTTCCCCACTACAATATTTTGAAGCAATTAGCCTCCAATTAAAATAATTTAAAAATCACACTTGCATGTTGCCTATCAAAAGTGTAACAGACAGATGAGGCATTAGACCATTAACTCGTTTCTGTCTATTAAAAGCCCTTAGAGAAGCAAGCAGGTAAGTCATCTTGGCGTTAGCTTGATGATGGGGGTCAGTGTTTGCTGACAGTAAGCACAGTTCTCAGAACTCTTGAAGACACCTAGGAAGGCGCAGTCCTGAGGAGCTGGGGCGACTCTAGAAAACTACCCCTGTAGCACTGAAGACCTAGGAAGTTAAGATTGTGCGCTGGCACAATCGTGGGACCAAGAATTGAGCCCATTCGTGGGGTGATGTGCTAGGCATCCCCCTGTAATCCTAGCCTCTGAATATTCATGCCCTTGTGTGGTCCCTTCCCACGGGGAATCACAGCTCATCCTGTGGAGCCAATAGAATATGGCAGAAATGACTTCATGTGGCCTTCGAGGCTAGATCATGAATGGTACTGCAGATTTCACCGTGGTCTCCTTGATCTCTAGGGAGGTCCACCCACCATGTTGTCGGGACACTCCAGCAGCCTCAAGGAGGGGTCCACAGAGAGAGGAACTGGGGCTCCCAGCTGCCAGCAGGCACCAACTTGGTTCAGTATAAGAGCCGCAGTGAAAGTGAATCCTCTCACCAAGTCGTGAACATTAATTATGTTCCGATTTTTGTATACAAATTATACCTCAGTAGTGAAAGTGAAGTCGCTCAGTCATGTCTGACTCTTTGTGACCCATGGACTGTAGCCCACCAAGCTCCTCTGTCCATGGGATTCTCCAGGCAAGAATACTGGAGTGGGTTGCCATTTCCTTCTCCAGGAGATCTTCCCGACCCAGGGATCGAACCCAGGTCTCCCACATTGCAGGCCGATGCTTTAACCTCTGCACCACCAGGGAAACCCTTAAATACAAGACTCCAAGTACTAACATCAAAGATTTCAAGGGAGGGAAGGAAGCCAGGTTGAAAGAAGAAGGGGGAGGAGGAGGAAGAGTGGGGCGTGAAAGGGGTGGCCTTACAGACGTCTCCTGCCACCTACAGATGCCCAGGCGTTATGGGACTTTTCCCTGGGCCTCCAGAGAAGGGCGGACCGGAACTCGGCCCTACCAGAAGTCAGACCAGACCAGAACCAGACTTCGAGTTCTCTGCCAAGAGGAGGTGATCAGTCTCCAGTCCTCAGCTCAGGCTGAGGGCCCTTCGACCAGATTCCTGGTTCCAGGATTGGAAGACTAGAAAAAAAGGGAAGGATAGGAAGGGTTAACAAGAGGAAAGAAAGAGGGAAGGGGAGAGAGGTCAATAAAGTCTCTTGTTCCTTACCAGTCGCGGCACTCTGGCCAGTTGTCCGCATCAGGAGGAGACCAGGGACAAAAGGGTCCCAGTTGCGCCCACTGGGTCTGGTCCATTGGCAGGCAAGCTGGGCCCCGAGTATCCCGAGTGGTCAGGATGTCAGTCTCAGTGAAGAAGAGTCCCCGCCAGAGTCACCATTTGTTGCAGGAAGAGGGACCCCTTCCAGGGCCCAAAACTGGGCTCTTGTCTAACACTCGTAAATGAATTGTCCAAAGAGACACACGTGCTGACAAAGCAAGAGATTTTACTGGGAAAGGGCACCTGGGTGGAGAGCAGTAGGGTAAGGAAACCCAGGAGAAGTGGAGCTGAATATAAAAGAAAGAGAATCCTCTAGCCCCAGCCAAGCTTGCAAATGACTGCAGTCCCCGTTGACTTCTGACTGAAATAAGAAACCCTGAGCTAGAATAACCCAACCAAACTGCTCCCAAATTCTTTGTGTGTCTATAATAAACGAACTGTAAGACTAACCTAAATAGTATATTCAAAAGCAGAGACATTACTTTGCTGACTAAGGTCCATCTAGTCAAGGCTATGGTTTTTCCTGTGGTCATGTATGGATGTGAGAGTTGGACTGTGAAGAAGGCTGAGCGCTGAAGAATTGATGCTTTTGAACTGTGGTGTTGGAGAAGATTCTTGAGAGTCCCTTGGACTGCAAGGAGATCCAACCAGTCCATTCTGAAGGAGATCAACCCTGGGATTTCTTTGGAAGGAATGATGCTAAAGCTGAAACTCCAGTACTTTGGCCACCTCATGCAAAGAGTTGATTCATTGGAAAAGACTCTGATGCTGGGAGGGGTTGGGGGCAGGAGGAGAAGGGGAC
>SJYW01006148.1:84534-110285 GCA_006410735.1 Raphicerus campestris | reverse complement strand
AGAGTCTCTTGGACTGCAAGGAGATCCAACCAGTCCATCCTAAGGGAAATCTGTCCTGGGTGTTCATAGGAAGGACTGATGTTGAAGCTGAAACTCCAATACTTTGGCCACCTGATGGGAAGAGTTGACTCATTGGAAAAGACCCTGATGCTGGGAGGGATTGGGGGCAGGAGGAGAAGGGGACGACAGAGGATGAGCCGGCTGGATGGCATCACCGACTCGATAGACGTGAGTTTGGGTAAACTCCGGGAGTTGGTGATGGACAGCGAGGTCTGGCGTGCTGCGATTCATGGGGTCGCAAAGAGTCGGACACGACTGAGCGAATGAACTGAACTGAACTGAAGCCTACTAACGTTTCATCCTAGGGCTGTGCTCCTGTAAACGGTGAAAGGAATTAATCTCTTACGTGGCAAACGGTGACAAACAGCACGAAGGAAATATGCAGCGTTAGGGGCTCGTTCAGGGCTGCTTGCTGAGCCACAGAAGGAGGCCAGCCGGGCTCCCGGCCGTGACGGCCACAGCGTCGGGGGCCGGCGATGTACCTGCCTTGCTCCTGCTCCCTCTTGAGCATTTCTGTCATTGTTCTCTCACGGTCTGAAACAGCAGGCTCCCAGCGAGCACGGCTCTGGAAGGGGCAGGATCGGGAGGATCGGCGGACGACAAGGGGAAGCGGGGAAAAGATGCGAGAGACCACAACCCAGCCGCCGGAGTCCGAGCGGACTCTGAGAGCCCGCGCCCTTTAGTGACGTCAGGCGGCGCGACTCCCGCCATGCCTCGCGCGGCGCCGGAACTGGGGCGGGCGCCTGAAAGTGGGCGGGCTGAGGCTCAGGCGCCGGCTGCAAGGTTTACGCTGGCTGGCGCATTCCTCCTTTGTTTACTAGGTGGGGTGCTTCAAAACAGGTCACGTTTCTAATTCCCTGTCACTCGGGGGAGGCCAGGGACTGCCAGGTGGACTCCAAGGCCTGATTTTCCCTGTCTTCACAGAGAAGAGCGATGTTGCCTCCAAGTGCGGCCCGGATCCTGGCAGGGCTAGCCGGTGCCTCTGGACTAGGCCTTGGTGTTCTTCGTCCGTTCCCTCCCTGACTGTGAGCTCTAGCTCCGTAGTCCGTGACTTCTATCTCCTTGATTGCTGAACGGCAAGTGGACACGTTACAAAAGGAAGAACTAAGTGTTTACGAAAGCTGATACCCCAGAAGGCGCAGGGTAAGAGATCAGAGGTGTGGGCTGGACTTCGTGTGTGTATAAAAGCAGCCCAGGTCCTGGCACTCGTCTCAGTCACATNGGTGCCTCTGGACTAGGCCTTGGTGTTCTTCGTCCGTTCCCTCCCTGACTGTGAGCTCTAGCTCCGTAGTCCGTGACTTCTTCCTGCTTGATTGCTGAACGGCAAGTGGACACGTTACAAAAGGAAGAACTAAGTGTTTGCGAAAGGTGATACCCCAGAAGGCGCAGGGTAAGAGATCAGAGGTGTGGGCTGGACTTCGTGTGTGTATAAAAGCAGCCCAGGCCCTGGCACTCGTCTCAGTCACATCCTCCTCATCAGGCATCCAAGAGATGTGGAGTAGATGGTTTCTAAGAGACCAAATTCTCATCGTTTGGACCTACTATATGGCACTCTGCTCAGTGCTATGTAGCAGCTTGGATGGGAAGGGAGTTTGGGGGAGAATGGATGCATGTATTTGTGTGGCTGAGTCCATTAGCTGTTAACCTGAAATTGTCCCAACATTGTTTGCTGATCAGCTATACCCCAATACAGAAAGTTTTTTAAAATTAACAAATTCTCACCTTTGCAATTGTATAAATGAGGACACAACTAGGGCTGGCATGAACCTGGACAAACCCAGGCGGGATTGATTGCTGTGTTCTGTGGCAGTGACTCCACACTTCTCCCAGTGATTGAAGAGGGACCACTAGAGTCACTCGGAAGGAACATATCCATCACTCCCCCAAAACTTACTCGTGTCCCTTTGTTACCGCTTTTCTGCAACCGTTGTCACGTTAACTGATTCTGTCGCTACTCATTGGTTTGCAATTTGTAGAGTTGTGCGTAAATGGAATCAGTGTGTACTCTTTGCCTTCTTTCAGCATAATTCTTTTGAGATTGATATTGAATAAGTAATCCCTATTTATTGTCAGAGTGGATATATTTGTTTTATATCTTTAATTTGTTTACCCAGTTACCTGTTGGTGGACGTTGAGGTTGCCTCCGGTTTGGGCTATTACAAATAAAACTATGTAAAAGGCTCTGTGTGGACATGTGTATTCACTTTTCTTGGCTCCATATGGCATTAACAGGTGTGTATATTTTTAAGAAACTGCTGAGCTGTTTCTAAAGGGATTGTACAGTTTCATATTCCACCAACAGTATTTGAGATGTCTGATGACTCCCTATTTTCATCAACATTTGGCATGAGTAGTCTTCTCAGTCAGCAGTTCTAATAGGTGTGTAAATCTCGTTGTAGTTTTAATTTGCATTTCCTTAATGAAATAGTATTGAGCATCTTTTCATGTGCTTTGCCATTTCATATAATTTGAAGGTGAAGTTGGAGGGGAAAGCCAATAGGATTTGCAGGTAGATCAGATAAGTGATGTGAGAGAAGAGTCAAAAATAATCTTCAACTCTGTTCAGTCCCTGAATACTTCCTAATAGTTATGTCCCTAACATGCACTGGCTGTTCCTTCAGACCACCTTGCAAATTCCTAAATCACCCAGCTTTGAAGAGTCTTCAATGACATAGTAGATGGAGGGGAGACGCCTGGCAAAGGGACTGTGATCCTACTTATCATTTGTGACCCTGTGGACTGTAGCCCGCCAGGTTCCTCCAACCATGGAATTCTCCAGGCAAGAATACTGGAGTGAGTTTTCAGAGGCTCTTTCTGACTCAGAGATCAAACCCAGGTCTCCTGCACTGCAGGCAGATTCTTTACCATCTAAGCCACCAGGGCAGCCCACTTATCACTGACTTGTTATCAATCAGTGTTTGATTTGTGTCTAGCCTGATGCTGCAACCGGAGCATTTAATAAGTAGTTTTGATGCTGTCTTCCCAAGCAGGGCCAAGCTCTGGGTCTGGAGCCTGAGGTGGGGGAGATTGTGAAGTGACCAAATGACTGAAGCCTCCCTTTCCAAAGAGGCATGTGCAGAAAAAAAGTTTCCTGGTAGAGTGTAATCTGTTTATTATCAGTCCTGGGCCCGGGGACCACTCCCAGCTGTGGCTGCACCCAGGACACTTGGAATCCTCTCTCCAGGGGTGTCTGTTGGCATGATGATAACTGGAGTAGACACACTCGTGCAGATAACCAGATTCCATCTGGTAGCAGAGTGACCTCCCTGCTCACTGACTCCAGGCTTCTTAGGCTCTGGTGTAGATAAAGAAAGTCACCTGAGTCACTTCAGTAAACAAAGGATGTTGTAGCCGTCAGCCACTGCAGCCACCCCTGACAGTGTACCTGAGAAGATTCAGGGTGGAGAAAAATAGGATACTGGCCCTAGATAGTTAAGGAGCAAATCAGATGAATAATTTCAGTACACCTAGACCTTGGGATCTTGCTGTATGTAGAAAAGTGCTAAGTTCATTAACTTGGGATGTTTTCTTTAATTAGCAATAATCATTTGCTGTTCTGACCCCTTGTTTTTATTTTTTGTTTTATAAAAACTTCTGTATAGGAAATTCCCTGGCAGTCCAGTGGTTAGAACTTGGCACTTTCACTCTCAGGGTCCTGGTTCAATCCTCAGTGGAGAAATAAGATTCCACAAGCCACAAAGAGTGGCCAAAAAACAAAAAAAGAACAGTTTATTGGCTCCTCCCGTACTTCTTCAGAACAGTCCCCTCGGAGCTATCTGAGAGGCTGTATGCCAGTCTTCAGTAAGTCTGCTGAATAAAATGGGATTCTCGACTTTTAGGTTGTACATGTTTTTTTCATTCAGTAAATGTATTGGTCAACTAGCAACTGGAAACAGCTGCTTCCTGTCTCTGGCATTGGGCAAATACCTTGCCCAAGGTGCCAGTGTTACAGCAGGTAGGTAAGTGCAGAGAAATGGGGGCAGGGGCCAAGTGGCAGGAAATCGCGCATCTTGTAAACAGCGGGGGTCCATGGACAGACAAAGAAAAGCAGGAACCTCCAGACTGACCGGAAACCACACATTTTAAGTGATGTGGGTCCTGGAAGCAGACAAAGAAAGGTGACTAAAGGCAGGAATCTCCTGGGTCTGAATGTAACCTGATGCTCATTAAGCTCTCATTACAATAAAATTAGCCTTATTAAGTTGGCACATAAAATGTTCCCATCACGCACCGACACCATGACTCTTCCGATCTAAGCTAAATAAAGACAAAAATCCCTCTTCCCCTTTGGAAAATGGAGCTGGGATGAAAATCCGGGAATATGACCCCCATACTCCTTCCCCAGAGAATCTTCCACCCTTTTATTTGTTACCCCTTAGAGCCAGCTTTCTAAATTCTCTTGAGACAAAGAACTTTAACCAAGAGCACCGGCTTGTCTTTTTCCTAAAATGAGACTAATTAGCCATGTGAAAGTATGTGCTGTGTGCCGTGCAGCTTCTAGACCTGAAAGGACAAGCATGAGAGCAGCTGAAGAGTAATAATAATAATAATACAATAACAACAAGTAATGAGCTTATCACGTGCCAGGGATTGTTCTCATTGGTTTACAAATATCAATTTATTTAATCCTACAACCACCTCACAAAGTAGATAACCAGTGTAGTGATTAAGAGCATAGACTCTAGAACTAGACAGCCCAGGTTTGACTCCCTGCTTTGCTATTTACTAGCAGTGTGACCTGGGGGAGGCCTGTGTCTGTGTCCCCATCTGCCAAAAGAAGAGACTACTATTACTAGCTCATAGGAATAAATGAATTAAAATCCACTGTTGTTCAGTCACAAGGTCACATCTGACTCTTGTGACCCCATGGACTGTAGCACACCAGGCTTCCTTGTCATTCACCATCTCCCAGAGTTTACTCAAATTCATGTCCATTGATTTGGTGATGCCATTCAACCATCTCATTCACTGNGGAGGCCTGTGTCTGTGTCCCCATCTGCCAAAAGAAGAGACTACTATTACTAGCTCATAGGAATAAATGAATTAAAATCCATTGTTGTTCAGTCGCAAGGTCACATCTGACTCTTTTGTGACCCCATGGACTGTAGCACACCAGGCTTCCTTGTCATTCACGATCTCCCAGAGTTTACTCAAATTCATGTCCATTGATTTGGTGATGCCATTCAACCATCTCATTCACTGTCGCCCCCTTCTCCCGCCCTCGATCTTTCCCAGTGTCAGGGTCTTTTTCCAGTAAGTGGGCCAAAAGTATTGGAGCTTTGACTTCAGCATCAGCCCTTCCAATTGAATATTCAGAGTTGATTTCCTTTAGGATTGACTGGTTTGATCTTGCTGTCCAAAGAGTCTTACAAAGCAATAAGCAGTGGCTGAAGGTGAAAGTGAAAGTCATTTAGTCATGCCCAACTCTTTGGGACCCCATGCACTATACAGTCCATGGAATTCTTCAGGCCAGAATACTGGAATAGGTAGCCTTTCCCTTCTCCAGGGGATCTTCCCAACCCAGGGATCAAACCCAGGTCTCCTGCATTGCAAGTGGATTCTTTACCAACTGAACTGAGGGAAGCACAAACCAGTGGCAAGCACATAGTAAAAGCTTTCTTAAGTTCTTGGTAAATATCAAGACCTGATAAAATATATCACTTTTATAGATGAGAAAACAGAGGCACAGTAAAGTTACTTTCCTGTGATCCCACAACTAGTAAACACGGAGTTGGGAATCAAATCCTGGGCATTGTGGCTTAAATACTATGCTCTAGCAATGAAGAGGGGATGTCCTCATAAATTACTGTACGAGGGAAGTAGGTGGGGGAAGCCCTGAGATAATTGCTGGGGAAGCATCCAGCATGAAACATGTCAGTGTTTCCTCTGTTGTGTTAAGTGAAGTTTGCAGCAGCTGGCTGGACTGTCCCCAGGTGGCCAGAAGTTTCTGGAGAGTGATCTGAGGCATAAGCAGGGTCTAGGAGGCTGAGGTTCAGCCCTGTGTCCCCAGGCTCCCATCGCATAATTCATTTTTCTCTCTGCACTCCTTCCAGGATGTGGCATGAAACTCATGGTAAATGGCAACTTAAAATGGAAAATCATTGCTAAGACCCTAGAAGTTTAAACATGTGGTAAACCTGGGTGTTCTTTGGAAGGAATGATGCTAAGGCTGAAACTCCAGTACTTTGGCCACCTCATGTGAAGAGTTGATTCCTTGGAAAAGACTGATGCTGGGAGGGATTGGGGGCAGGAGGAGAAAGGGACGACCGAGGATGAGATGGCTGGATGGCATCACTGACTCGATGGACATGAGTTTGAGTGAACTCCGGGAGTTGGTGATGGGCAGGGAGGCCTGGCGTGCTGCGATTCATGGGGTTGCGGAGAGTCGGATACGACTGAGCGACTGAACTGAACTGAAACAAATTCAATGCAACCAGTGAATTCTGGGCCTTGGGGATACTGCTGTGAATTGAGGGGCCCCTTGAACTTGACTTCCCTGGTGGCTCAGGTGGTAAAGCATCTGCCTGCAATACGGGACACCCAGGTTCGATCCCTGGGTTGGGAAGATCTCCTGGAGAAGGAAATGGCAACCCACTCCAGTATTCCTGTTTGGAGAATCCCAGGGACAGAGGGGCCTGGTAGGCTACAGTCCATGGGGTTGGAAAGAGTCNCCCTGGGTTGGGAAGATCTCCTGGAGAAGGAAATGGCAACCCACTCCAGTATTCCTGTTTGGAGAATCCCAGGGACAGAGGGGCCTGGTAGGCTACAGTCCATGGGGTTCGAAAGAGTCAGACACGACTGAGTGACTTCACTCACTTTGAACTTTAGCAAGCCCATAGTTCAAATCAGGATGTGCTTAAGTCAGCAAGTAGATTGTGGGCTGTGGGCTCTTAAAAGAGCAACAGGAACTAGTTCCGGTGGGAGAGGTGGGAAGTGTATCCGCCCCAGCAACAGCCAGAAGGCTGAAGAGTTTCTTCTTGCTAGGGGCGAGGTGGTGGTCTGGCAGAGTGCTATAAACCTGATTGCAGAATATTTTACCCCGAGGGAGAGGACAGAGATTTTAAGTTCTGGAGAGGCAACATCAGGTTTGCTTTTTAGGAGGCTTGCTTTGGGCTGCCAGGAGTCCAGCTGAGGAGCTGGAGCCACTTGAGTTCAAGGCTGGAAAGGAAGAAGGGAGTGGGTTCCAAGTCTCAGCCCTGGCCTAGGTGTAGGTGAGGAGGCCCCTTTGGGGTGGGGGTGTAGGGACATAGGAGCTGCTTGATATGCAGAGTACATCATGAGAAACACTGGACTGGAAGAAACACAAGCTGGAATCAAGATTGCTGGGAGAAATATCAATAACCTCAGATATGCAGATGACACCACCCTTANCTTGGGTTAAATAAATTCCTTTCTTGATTGTAATCGCTACACCCTCACCCTATAGGAATGCAACTTTATTTGGAGAGTGGTGCCTGGTTTAAGAAAAAAACACCCTTGGAAAAAATAAGTTTTTGGTTATCAGAAAGAAAGGGTTGTAAATGTCAGCAGGCAGAAACGGCCTGAAGATGATGTAAAAACCCCTAAGACCTTTTTTTATGTAAAGCACCTGATTTTGGTAAAGGTCAGGACAGCTGACCCCCGCATGACTCTGTATTCATCCCTGTGTGTAACAAAAGGTATATAAGAAAACCTGAAAAATAAAGAAATGGGATCAATTCCTGGAAAGACTGACTCCCCCATGTCGTTCTTTCTTGCTCCCCATTTTTCTGGCTGAGTTCCCATCTGGATCATGGATGCTATTCCATGTAAACCAAGTTATTCAGCCTCTTTTTCTCCACTAATTTTTCTACTACACTATCCGTTTCTAATCTCTCTATATATCTGTAATTAAATATGTATGTTTCCAAGGACGCCGACTCTGTCTCCACCTTCAAATCACCCTGGATCCACCGAGGCTGGACCCCAGCAAAGAATACTGGAGTGGGTTGCCATTTCCTTCTCCAACGCATGAAAGTGAAAAGTGAAAGGGAAGTCTCTCAGTCATGTCCGACTCTTAGAGATCCCATGGACTGCAGCCCACCAGGCTCCTCTGTCCATGGGATTTCCCAGGCAAGAGTACTGGAGTGGGGTGCCATTGCTTTCTCCGCACAACTCATGAGAGAACTCCAATTCATGTTTGTATTTCAATGAGAAGCAAAGTGAGGTTTATTTTTGTTTGCGTGTTCGTGGAGAAGATGAATGAGTCAGATAATACGGGAGGAGGAGATATTAAAATGGTTCAGTGTGACCTCGATGGCCAAGTCATCCCATGCTCTCAGTGGAACTTTCATGGTTCCTCGGCTGTGGGCACTCAGTATTTCCTAGGTAATTCTCTGCTGTGGCTCTTTCTTTTATACTATTTGGTGTTCACCCTTTATTATGAGTTCTCCCTGGTCTGAGTCCCCACAGCCTTTTACACTATCTGAAGCACAGAAAACTCTGAACAAATGTTTGTTGAATGAATGAATGAGCAAGCAGAGGTTAGGGAGACCACAGATGAACTCCACACTTTTCCAGGAACTCCAAGGAGAATCAGTGATTCACCAGGGAGTTTAACATTAAATGTGATGAACAATGAATGAATCATGTATTATCTGAAGAACAAGCAAGAGTTCATAGGAGCAGGTGTTTTGATTAAACAGATAGGTCAAAATTTGAGAACTTAAAGACTAATCTTAAAATCGATTTACACTTCTAAGTAGCTTTGTCAGATTTTTCACTTAGAAAATTTCTCTTTCATTTCAGCCAAATCTGCTTGCTTGTTTCATTTTGATTTGTTAATTTTTTTCCTATAGCTTTTTACCAACAATTTTGAAAGGCCCCAGAGAGGAGCCTGACTCAATAGCACAGCTTCTCTCCTCTTGCTTGTTCTATTCCTTCAGCCTTGATTTCAGGAATTTAACTTTTCTTCTCCAATTGAGAGTAAATTGTCCCAAAGAAAATTTGTTTTAAAACACAAGAGTTGGGAGGTTTTGTCTCCAGAGAGATTGAACCATAAAGGGTTTATCCTCAGTGAAGTAAAGAGGTGAAGCAACAATTCAATTAAAAAAAAAAAGACTTAAAAAATGTGACTGTTGTTCAGTCACCAAGTCATATTTGACTCTGTGACCTCATGGACTGCAGCATACCAGGCTTCCCTGTCCTTCAATATCTCCCAGACTTTGCTCAAATTCATGTCCATAGATTTGGTGATGCCATCCAACCATCTCATCTGCTGCCCTCTACCACCCCCTCTTCTCCTTTTGCCTTCAATCTTTCCTAGCATGAGGGTCTTTGACAGAGTTGGCTCTTTCCATCAGGTGGCCAAAGTACTGCAGCTTTAGCAACAGTCCTTCCAATGAATATTCAGAGTTGATTTCCTTTAGGACTGAGTGGTTTAATCTCCTTGCAGTCCGAGGGACTCCCAAGAGTCTTCTCCAGCACCATAGTTCAAAAGCATCAATTCTTCAGTGCTCGGCCTCCTTTATGGTCCAGTTCTCACATCCATACGGGACTACTGGAAAAACCATAGTTTTGACTATACAGACCTTTGTTGGCAAAGTGATATCTCTGCTTCTTAATATGCTGTCTAGGTTGGTCATAGCTTTCCTTCCAAGGAACAAGTGTCTTTTAACTTCATGGCTGCAGTCATGGTCTGCAGTGATTTTGGAGAAAATAAAATCTGTCACTGTTTCTACTTTTTCCCCATCTATTTGCCATAAACTGATGGGACTGGGTGCCATGATCTTCGTTTTCTGAATGTTGAGTTTTAATCCAGCTTTTTCACTCTCTTTTACCCTCGTCAGGATGCTTTTCAGTTTCTCTTCACTTTCTGCTATTATAGTGGTATCATCTGCATATCTGAAGTTGTTACTTTAAAAAAGTAAATGTGTTAAAAAAAAAAAAAAAAAAAGTAAGTGTAAGTCCACTCACTGAATTCGGCCCCCCAGCCAGTTTTGAATGCTATGTTTGAGCGGTGTGGGTGGAGTTTGCTACAAAAAGAAAAACTAACCTCCAACAGAAAGGAAGGGCAGATTCATATGGACCATTTCTGAAAAAAAAAACGCTAAGATGAGAAAGGGTAATTTAACATCCAAGTGAAGTACAGAGGGAAAAGAAGTGTGTTTTGAACCATTTCTTGTTTAGCTTGGTCGACTGTGCTCACACAGACAGCTCGGCTTCCTTGGGTTCCCCAGATGTCCCGAGTAAAACTGGGAAGGGCTGCGGATCACCCGGGGTTGCTGTGGTGGCAGGAACGACTCCTGGTCCCAGATTTCCCTGACCTGCTTCTAGAAGGGTCTGCGGCCCGAGTGGGTGTCTCCCTGGGACACTTGGGGCAGGGAGACAAGCGATG
This sequence comes from Raphicerus campestris, assembly GCA_006410735.1. NCBI lineage: Eukaryota > Metazoa > Chordata > Mammalia > Artiodactyla > Bovidae > Raphicerus > Raphicerus campestris. Next base: position 99,871 of record SJYW01006148.1, on the reverse strand, counting down.
GTAAAGGCAGGGCTGGATAGTGTGAGATCTAGGAGGCCGGGCTAGAATTCCAGGAAACTGATACAGATTTCAGATTCTTTCTGGACCTGTCTTCACGCAAAGGAATGTCTCTGGCACAATTTATGGCGATAGTCAGAGGCTTATGGAACCAGAGTAGGCACTCTTCATGTCGAGAGCTGATGCACAGCACGTTTTTCTCATTTTCCTGAAGAGCGTGTGTGCCCAGTCTTGTCTGACTCTTGGCAACTCACCAGGTTCCTCTGTCCATGTAATTTTCCAGGCAAGAATACTGGAGCAGGTTATCATTTCCTCCTCCAGGGGACCTTCCCAACCCAGGGATCAAACCTGTGTCTCTTGTGTCTCTTGCATGGCGGGCAGACTCTAAAAGAGTCTCTATATGCTCCATCTCAGTTGAGCATTGACCGGAAGTTAGACAAGATCCAGCTAGGACTTCATGGTGATCACACAGGAGACAAAACCCAGATTAGAACCCAGGTCTTCAAGTCAATTATCCTAGAAGGTGCGCACGGCTCCCTAGGGCCCAATACCAGCCCTCCAAGGCCAGGTGGGCCCAGGATCCCCTAGATGGGCCAGTCCATCAGCCTGTTGCTGGCTGTGGGTACTCTATGTCTGGCCACGTCCCTCACTCCTCTCCCAGCTGCCGTGACTGGCCCCTCCAATGTTGCCAAGGGGAGTGGGGGACTGTGGCAGAGCTGGGTATAAATATTTATAATGTCATGCATTAATAAAACACGTATTGACTGCAAAGTATGGATTCTTGCTTTGAAGACCAAGGTGACTTTTGATGGGTGCAGGGCTGACAGGATGCAGGGCCCCATGTCTATATATGGCCATGTTTTGGGGGATGAGTTTCTATGACTCTTGGCTCTCTCCAGCCTCTTGCTAAGATGGTTCTTAATCAGGAGCAATTTTATCCCCAGGGCACTGGGAGATGTCTGCAGGCATCCTGGGTTGTGAAAGCAGGGAGGAAGGTGCTCTAGCCTCTAGTGGGCAAAGACCAGGGTTGCTGCTGGCCTGGGCTTAGGAAAGGACTCCCTTGACAAGGCAACTTGCTCAAGACCTCATGCTAGTGGAGTCCATGCCTAAGGTCAGGGATTCCAGTCAGGTGCCTCCAAAGCCCCCATTCATTCAAGGAAAGGCCATTTTGTTTCCTGATATTTCATTTCTTTTCCTTTCATTCTTACTCTCAATTTCCTCTCCTATAAAATGGGGTCACGGGACTTCCCTGGTGGTCCAGGAGTTAAGACTCTGCATTTCCAGCGCAGGGTGCGCGGTTCGACCTCTGGTGGGGGAACTTAGATCCCACATGCCGCTGCTCATGGTGTGGCAAAAAAAATATGAATAAATAAATAAATGAGTAAATAAATTAAAAATTTTAAACTTCGATCACAATACCTACCGAGTAATATTAGTATGAAGATTAACTCAGCTAAGGCATATGAAAATGCTTTGTAAACTAGCCAAGTACTGAACTAATACCAGTTATTATGAATAATCAGATGGTGAGTAACCACACGGTACAAGACGGTCTGTATCTGATCTTGTAGGTTATGGACCATGCTGGGATGTCGCTTCAACTCAGCCAACAGAGAGAGCTTCCCTGGTGGCTCAAACAGTATAGAGTCTGCCTGCAATGAAGAAAACCCAGGTTTTCTTCCTGATCCCTGGGTCAGGAAGATCTCCTGGAGAAGGAGATGGCAACCCGCTCCAGTATTCTTGCCTGGAGAATCCCATGGACAGAAGAGCCTGGTGAGCTCCCCTTTGCACCTCTGCGGTAGACGAAAGACAGTGGTGTCTATCTCACTGTTGTTTCTTGTTTATAACACTGCTTGGCCCATAGGAAGTACAGAGTAAACATCAGCTACCGTTATTGTTGCTGTGGCTGGTATCTGTCACCTGCTTCCTGCAGTGCTTTTTGTTTTTAAATCCCTGTATGAGCTCTCTGTCCACTCCAGGACTCTTGCCTGGAAAACCCCATGGACAGAGGAGCTTGGTAGGCTGCAGTCCATGGGGTCACTAGGAGTCGGACACGACTGAAGCAACTTAGCAGCAGCAGCAGCAGCAGCAGCAGCATGAGCTCTTTGTACTCTTTCTTAGCCACACCAGCTCTTAGTTCCGGCACATGGGATCTAGTTCCCTGACCAAGGATCACACCCAAGCCCCCTGCATTAGGGTGCAGAGTCTTAACGCCAGGACCACCAGGGAAGTCCCTACAGTGCCTTTTAAACTGCCTTTAGCAACTCCCCACCTGGAAATGTTTTTGTCACATTTTACTCTTTGTAGTAAATGTTGCAAATTCCATGCAGATTGAGGTCAGGACTATTTTGTTGCACCTCCACTTCCTAACACAGTGCTATGGGCTGAACTGTGTCCTTCAAAAAGTCATGTGTTGAAGACCTAACCTTCCATGTGACTGAGTTTGGAGCTAGGGCCTTTAGGAAGGTAATTAAGGGTGAAGTCATAAATGAAGTCATATGGGCGGGGCCCTGATCCACTGGGATTGGTGTCCTCATAAGAGTGAGAGGCACCGTGGAAGACAGATCTCTCCCATGCGTGCACACAGAGGAAAGACCACGTGAGGTCACAGGGAGAAAGCAGCCACGTGCAGGTCAGAAAGAGCTCTCCGCACAAACCAAGCCAGACAGCTGGTTATCTTGCACTTGAGAAATTAAAGTTCTGTTGTTTAAGCCACCTTGTCCATGGTATTTTATTATAGCAGACCAGTACACATGGAGTCCACAGAAACTTTGGTAGAAAAAACAAGTGAAAGAATAGATACATTTCCTGCTCTTGAGAATCATACCACCTAGTAGAAGCCTGTCACCAAGCACTCACAATGTAATACTTGTAATTATTAAAATATCTACTGGTTCAACAAGTATTTATTGACCCTTTACCATGTGCCAGGCACTGTGATGGTACTGGGGATAAAGCGGTAAATGAAATAGGGTCTCTTCTGTCACATCTGATGTGGGAGACAGCAAATAGCTTGATATCGAATCAGGGAGAGGAATACAGCAGGTGAGAGGGAAGGAAATGTTGTGGCTATCTTTTGTACAGAAGTGCTTTCTGACACAGTAGTATTTGAGCAGAGACCTGAAGGAAATGTGGAAGGAACTGTACAGGTATCTGAGGGAAGAAGTGCCAGGCTGAGATGGGCAAAAGCAAAAGCTTGAGTAGGGAGCCAATACGTTCATGCAAAGGGGCCCCTATGGCTGGAGTGAGACAGGAAAGGCTGAGCAGGGCTGGGGTCCCCGTGGAGCACCAGGGCCCCACTGGCTCGGGTGTCCCCTCCAACCCCTGCCTCACTTGTCACCCACTTCATAGCTTAATCAGTTGAGATATTCCAGCTGCACTGGGCCTCCTGCCTCCCTCTGTCCTGTTCCCTTGCACGGCACTTCCGCCCAAGGTGGGCGGTGTCATCCGTTTGACTCCTTGGTGATCCAGAAGAGAAAAAGCTAGGAAGCCGTTAAGTGGCTAGTGGCGTGTTTTGTTTTGTTTTTTGAGGGAAATGTCTTTCTTTTATTATGGTAAAATAGAATGACATAAAACTACCATCTTAGTTGCACTTCCCTGATGGCTAATGAAACTGTTGGGTAGTTAGAATAGGAGACAGGAGTCCAAAATGGCAGTGGCTAAAAGACCGGGAGGCTCAGAGGTTAAAGTGTCTCCCTCCAATGCTGGAGACCCGGGTTCGATCCCTGGGTCAGGAAGACCCCCTGGAAAAGGAAATGGTAAGCCATTCCAGTATTCTTGCCTGGAGAATCCCATGGACGTAGAAGCCTGCTAGGCTACGTAGAAGCCTGCTAGGCTACGTCCACGGGGTTGCAAAGAGTTGGACACAACTGAGCGACTTCACTTTCACTTTCACTTTTAAAAGACAAGGAAGGGAAAAGCCAACAGAACAAAGGAAGGTCGGAGGACCGGAGTGAGGACTTCAGGTAAAACAAACAGCACTCCTGGCTAGCCCAGTTTGCATATGGCAGGCCAAGGAGGAGGCGAAAACAGATAAAAAGAGGAGACAAAGGGCTCCCCGCCCCGCATGCTGGGCGTTCTCTTTGCATCTTTGGGTCGACATGCCCTCGCGCCTCGGAGGATGGATTTTCCTGCTATTATCTAACATTTTCACTTTCACCATCTTAGTAATTTTTAAGTGTGCATTTCAGAGATATTAAATTCATTTGTGTTATTGTGCATCCATCCTTGTAAGTCTTTTAATCAAAATATTGTTGACGTACAATATTGGGTGAGTTTCAGACGTACTGCATAGTCATCTGACATTTGCATAAACTAGGAAATGTTCGCCACAATAAGTCTATGAGTGTACAAAGTTATTGCAATATTATTGACCGTATTTCTTATGCTGTGTACTACGTCCCTGTGACATTTATTTTATAAATGGAGGTTTATAAATCTTAATCCCTTTCGCTTATTTCACCCAGACCTCACCCCATCTGGAAATTACCTGTTTGTTCTCTGTGAGTCTGTCTCTGTTTTGTGTTCTTTCTTTGTTTGCTTTGATTTTTAGATTCCACGTGTAAGTGAGATCATACCGTGTTTGTCTTTCTCAGCCGTTCTTTTTTATGGCTGAGTAATATTCGACTGTGTATATATGCCACATCTTCTCTTCCCATTCATCTGCCGACGGTTGCTTCCATATCTTGCCTGTTATGAATAATGCTGCAATGAATACCGATGTTTGTCTATCTTTTTAAATTAGTGGTTTTGTTTTCTTCACGAGCTGTTTTGAGCATTAAAGGATAGTGCACATGTCCTGTTAAGACTACCCCACTCCAAGGGGGTCATAGTACATCAGGACACTGTGGTCCTGCAAACCTCTGCATTTGAGTAGAGTCACAGGGGTTTTTCTAGAGGGTGCAGACAGCCTCACCCTTGGGTGTGGAGGAAGTTGCCATGGGCACTGGCCAGATAAGCAGTGAGGGGAGATTGATGTGAGCTAGAGAGATCAGCGGGGCTGGATCTCAATGGACTGTCGATCGTCTCTCTTCTTCTTGGCTTTGTTGCTTTTAATAAATAGGCACCATATTAAAGTGGGGAAGCAGTGAGATCCACCGGTATCTTCTTACGCTCTCACTTGGCCCTCACAGACTAGCGATGCAGCTGTCTTCTTAGTTCTTGGTCACAAGAGAGGGATCCTGAGGTCATCTGGGTGACACCAAGGCAGCATATTCACACTGTAGGGAACTGGCTCTCCACTGCACCCTAAAGTTCCGGGACCAACAGGCCTGTCTGGGGCAAGGAGAGTTTGACAGATCTCATTGACCATGACCCCTGGACACATTAGACATGAGTTTATGTGTTTTGTGTGTGTGTGGTTTTGTGTACATGTCCCTTTCTACATCTTTCTGCCCTTCATTTCATTACCAAAGCACCTTAAATGGCTCTGTTTCCCAAAGACAGGTGGTCTTATTCTTGGAGGGGTCTGCTCTCTGTCCCAGCACATCCCATCATTGTCCCTTGCGTGCACCATCTCATGTAAATAAACCCCAGGTGGCCTCACATCTGGCCCTTCTTTCATGTCTGAACATGTCTGAATTTCCAGGGGACATCCCAGCCTCGGCTCTCACTCTGGAAGCCTCACTCTCTGTGCAAACATGTGTATACCCTATAAGGGCATTATGTACATTCAGAAGTGTTTGTGTATCTGGATGACGTGCCATGGCTCATGGAGCTAACCACAGGAACGTGCGTTTGAGTCTGTAGGCTAGAGTTTCTGCTCGTGCCCACGTCCACACGATTGCCTTCCGGGACAGAATGACACGATTCCTCGGCCTTAGTGTAAACATGAAGAAGGAGATCCTTTCTGTTGTCTCAGTTACTCTTATTTTACTTTAATTGGGGGGTGGGGGAAGAGAATTTTCCATTGAGTTTTCGGCTGTTCATTTGGAAGCCTGTTGTCTGACGGTATTTCCTTTGTCTTCCTTCTGTTGTGTGTGTTTTCGACACAGGCATAATATTCAGTATCTACCATTCTCATTGGTAAAGAGCTTTATAATTTATAAAGTTCTTTGGCATACAGCAATTCATGTAAACATCACAGCAGCTTTGTTTAGAAGGCATTGTTTCTGTTAATAGATGGAGTAATCGCAGGCCAGAGAATGTATACATTTACCCAAGGGCGCACAGAGAGGAAATGGCAGTACTGGGACTTGAACCCTACGTGTGTGTGCCAAGGCCACTGTCTCAGTATGAGACTGTTGGTGACTCCTTGTGTTTTTGTTTGAGAATGTTCAGGTGGGTGGTTAATGCTTTCTTGCCGTAGAAACACTAATGCTAAAGTAACAGTTGTCACTCTTGCTATCAGACAAACATAGTATTATTAGCTGTTTGAGAATGTCCATTTTCTAACAGGGCTAGGCAACTTTCCAAAGCCAAAATTTCTGTTTTGGATGAAGAAGCATAATAATAAAGAATCAACGAGCAGTTTAAAGCTAGTTTTTATCCAGAAAAAAATATACCTTAGGGTTTTCCTGGTAGTCCAGTGGTTAAGAATCTGCCTTCCAATGCAAGGGACTCGGGTTCAATCCCTGGTCAGGGAACTAAGATTCCACATGACTCAGGGCAGCTAAGCCCATGCACCCAACAGGAAGACCCAGTACAGTCAAAATAAAAATAAGGAAAATTTATAAATACATGAAGGACTGTTGCTGAAGCTGAAACTCCAACACTTTGGCCACCTGATGCAAAGAACTGACTCACTGGAAAAGACCCTGATGCTGGGAAAGATTGAAGGCAGGAGAAGGGGACAACAGAGGAGGAGATGATTGGATGGCATCACCGACTTGATGGACATGAGTTTGAGCAAGCTTCGGGAGTTGGTAATGGACAGGGAAGCCTGGCATTCTGCAGTCCATGGGGTCACAAAGAGTCAGACACAACTGACCGACTGAACTGAACTGAAAATTTAAAAAAGAAAAAATACATCTTCCTACTGGATTATCAGTTGAAGTTCTTTAAGGATCGGTAATAAAGATGAACCTGGGTTAGCATAAACCAAAAGGAGGAATAAATAAAATCACAGGTTGTCTCAAGGAACCAAGGAGCAGAGGCCACCAGGCTAGGACCAGAAACCATCAGGACATTTTCACCCCAGTTCTTGTCTCTGCTTTCCTCTGAGCAAATGCTGTGGTCTCCTTTCTGTCCTCAATTTGGTCATGGTTTTGCTGCCTCTCTGGCCCTCCAGGAGGATTATGGAAATTGGCCACCCAGCATTTCCACAGCTTGAGACACCAGCAGAGGCTGACAGGCAGCTTTTTGGTCCCAGTTCTCAATTCCCAGAAGAGAGAACCTGGGCCCCACCTTGGGGCCAGGTGTCCCCTCTAATTAACAAGAGCAAGGGGAGGAGTTGGTCACCTAACAGTAATACCGTGAGCCGGGGAAGTTCCCAAAGGATGAAGAACAGTGGTTTTGCACTTTGTAATTGTCCTCAAAAGTGTTTATCATGACCGAGTTGCAGGAGAATTGTTTTTAAAATTTGGAATTAACCATTAGTGATAGTTCTGTATGACTTAATTTTCTTAACTGTTTATGAAGACTTCAGAAACTTCTCACTGGGAAGTTTTTTTGCAATGTAACTGACACATAGAACTGTATAAATTTGAAACATACAGCATAATGATTTGACATGGATACATCATGAAATGACTATTGTGAGAAGTTTAGTGAATATCCATAATCTCATACAGATATAAAAGTAAAGAAATAGAAACAAACGGTTTTCCTTGTGATGGAATTCTTAGGAATTCTTAACTTTCATATATAACATACAGCAGTGTTAATTACACATCAGTATTGTGCCCTGCATACTTGTACTTATTTATCTTATAACTGGAAGTTTATACCTTTTGATCACCTTTATCCAGTTCTCCCTCCTTCTACCTGCTGCCTCTGATAACCACAAATCTAATGTCATGTGTTTCCTTATATGTTTAAAGTTGAGAACATCTTTGGAGAACACCTAATCCACACCCTGTTTATGTAACAGTGATGTAACCGACACTCGGAGGGTTAAGTGACATGACCCAAGTCACACAGCAAGTCAGTCGAAAGATGAAATTGGAACACATATTTGAATCCCAGAACTGTGCTCTTTTTATTGTACCAAGTTTCCCTACGTGATCTGGAAGTCTGATAACTGGTTTTGGAAAGAAACGACATGTACCAGGCAGTGCTAGCTCCGAGAAGCCGAATCACTAGGAAGGATGTTGAATAACGGAGTTAAGTCTGAGAAAAGCTAGTTAAACAGTCTCAGTCCAGCTGCCCCTCCTGAATCTGGGGCCAAGCCCAGAGTCTCAGGGTGGGTGATGGAGAAGGTAAAATGAATGCAAAGTGGGGGAAAGGGGGGCAGCTGACCTCANCTGGAAGTCTGATAACTGGTTTTGGAAAGAAACGACATGTACCAGGCAGTGCTAGCTCCAAGAAGCCGAATCACTAGGAAGGATGTTGAATAACGGGGTTAAGTCTGAGAAAAGCTAGTTAAACAGTCTCAGTCCAGCTGCCCCTCCTGAGTCTGGGGCCAAGCCCAGAGTCTCAGGGTGGGTGATGGAGAAGGTAAAATGAATGCAAAGTGGGGAAAGGGGGGCAGCTGACCTCGNAGTTAAGTCTGAGAAAAGCTAGTTAAACAGTCTCAGTCCAGCTGCCCCTCCTGAATCTGGGGCCAAGCCCAGAGTCTCAGGGTGGGTGATGGAGAAGGTAAAATGAATGCAAAGTGGGGGAAAGGGGGGCAGCTGACCTCGCCCTGCCCCTCACTGAAGTCCACATCAGGCCACCCCATCTCCATTGTCACCATGACCTGCAGGAGAGGGTTTGGAAGAGCTGGAGGAAGAGATCCCACTGAGCTGGAGCTTCAGCCCATTTGCTTCCCACACCAGTAATGGGTCTATTGGATCCACAAAACCCAGTGTGAGCTGTGACGAGACCTGCCCTGTCTGGACCTTCTGGGAACAGTCACAGCTACCACTCCACTTCCATCTTCCACATCACACGCAGCTGCCTCTTGTGGGCAGCCCTCACCAGAAACACAGAAGGGAGTTGTGGGAGCCCTCGCTCAGCCCCGCCAGGTTGCAAAGCCACCACCTTGCAGCCGATGGCTCTGGGGATGGAGCCACCCAGCTGCCGCCCCTCCCCCGAGACCAGCTCTCTTTCCAGCTCTCTTGTTGCTGCTCCCACCAGAACACAGGCAGCCATAAGCCTGCCATCTAAGCTGATGTGCAGCGGGGGAAATGAGTGACCAGAGCGGGGCTTCTCACGGGCATCCTCATTGCCTGCAAGTGATTCCCTAGAAGGTACCGACTCTTTGCTTGGGTTCACAGAACGTAGGCATCTCCCTCCCNGGAGCCACCCAGCTGCCGCCCCTCCCCCGAGACCAGCTCTCTTTCCAGCTCTCTTGTTGCTGCTCCCACCAGAACACAGGCCGCCATAAGCCTGCCATCTAAGCTGATGTGCAGCGGGGGAAATAAATGAGTGACCAGAGCGGGGCTTCTTACGGGCATCCTCATTGCCTGCAAGTGATTCCCTAGAAGGTACCGACTCTTTGCTTGGGTTCACAGAACGCAGGCATCTCCCTCCCTTGGAGGGTGGGGAGAGAACTGCTCCTCATTATGCACCCTGACTCGTCCCCAGTCTCTGGTAGAATTAGTCTTGAGCAGCACAGGGACGGTAGCGGAACCTGTTTTGCCAGTTCCTATGAACTCCAGGGGGCGGGGTGGATGTGTCTGGCCTGTTATTGGCTAACTGTGTCAGAATTAGCTCCTCTTGTCCTCAGCTTTGCTCCTTAGCCACAATTCCAGCCTGATAAGAAGGTTCTGACCTAACATCTCATTTCACAGTTCTCCCTTGGAGCTTTCTACAGACAGTAAAGCTCCTATTATTAGGAACACCAATTAGGGAGGTTTTAGAAATATGTGCTCTTCAGCTGGGAAGAAAATACACATCTGTCATTTGAAAAGTGATGGGGAATCAACAGAAAAACTGGATGTCCAAGATAGGTACCCTTCAGTTCAGTCGTGTCCGACTCTGTGACTGCATCACGCCAAGGGACTAAAGAAGGGAATGAAGGACTTCCCTGGCGGTCCAGTGGTTAAGACTCCATGCTCCCAGTGCATCCATGCAGGGGCATTGATTTGATCACTGGTCTTGAAACTAAGATCCCACATGCCACAGGATGCAGCCAAGGGAAAAAAAAAAAGAGAGAAAAGGGAATTGAAGCAACTTTGAGGCTTTCGTTGAAATGACTAGAGTCCTCTGGGCATCCTGGTTGCTAGGAGGAAGAACTAGGACCATGAATGGCAGAGGGAATAATTAACTTGCTGTCATACTTAGGATTCCAGGCAGATAGAGGATCATCATTCCCGCCCCAGGGCCATAATGTCTTCATGGCACTTGGCTAGAGGTTCCATTCCATAAGAGATCGTAATTTGTTCCTCTACACACCTACTCAGGAAGCTTTCTGCTTTTTTTTCTCCATAATCTCATCAGAAGATTTTCTCCATAATCTCATCAGAAGGAACAGATGTTTTTAATTCAGTTAATTTTCCTTCCCCAACCACAAAAAGAGGAATCTTTGGTTTCTCGGCAGACTTATGTCTCTGCATGTAGTGTAAATTGCCCTTATAAGATGTTAGGCAGGTAACTTTCTTTCTACTTAGTTCATCCTCAGGCTGATTCCTTTCATCCCCGCAGGCCGATGGGAAGACATCCTCAGAGACACACCTGGAAATCTTGTTTTCCCTGGCCTCTTGGGCAGTCAGGTTCACACATAAAATTAACCACAGCATGGCTTAACCTCTCTGAGTTTAAGTTTCTTCACCTGTAACGGGGACTAAGGCTTTCTCCATCGTGGGGTACCTGTGAGGATCAAGGTGGTACCCAATGGTCCCCTTCACCCTTTCTGTTCCCTTGTAGTGAGCATCTGTGGCAGGGGCTTTATCCCACAGGCCGATCCATGCTCTTTCTGACTTCTGCATCCTAGGAAAATAAGCAGAGAGGGTCAAGGTCAGTTTCTCTGAGCAATCAGGCTTGTCCAAGACTCTGTTGCTGCTCCTCACTGCCTACAATGGGCTGAGTTGATTACCTTGAGGCTGCTCTGCAGATAACCTTCTTGGATTCAAGAAGGAAGAGATCCGAGTGTTCCCCTGTGTTTCTCTGGTCTAAGCCGTATTCTCCAGTGCAATTCCCCCAAGAGAACCCACACCTGGGAGTATGGAGGGCTTGGCCACCTACGACCAAATCATGCTTTGATTCCCATCTGACTATTCTTCCCTGCAGACAAGCCCCTTGGAGCTGAGGGCCACAGGACTGAGCAAGCCCTATGCTCCTGGGCATGATACAAACACCGGCAAAACCTCACTTCTAACTTCTAATACTGCCTTTGTTTAAGTAATACAGAACCTTTCTAAAATCTTAAAATAACTTTAATCTTAGATCTACTTATGAATGAAATAACCGCTGAATTGTTGGAGGTTCAAAAGGAAGGGAACACATGCATACCTAAGACTCATTCATGTTGATGTTTTGCAGAAACCAACAAAATTCTGTAAAGCAATTATCCTTCAATTAAAAAATAAATAAATGTAAAATTAACCAAAAAACCCTTCAACATCCAAAAAAAGTAATTTAAAATTTTTAGTAAAACGTAGTATGTATTGAATAGAAAATGTTGTAGAATATTCTTATTTCAGATCTGTGATTTGCACCTGCTCCCACCCACGTGAAAAAGTCACTCCAGAAAAACAGGTAAATTGAGTCAATGTTGTTGTTTAGTTGATCGGTCATATGTGACTCTTTGCAACCTCAGGGACTGTAGCATGCCAGGCTCCTCTGTCCTCCACTATCTCCTGGAGTTTGCTCATATTCATGTCCATTGAGTCAGTGATGCCATCCAACCATCTCACCCTCTGTCGCCCCCTTCTAAACTGGTGCGAAATATCCTTTTGGAGACAGGGAGTTTTGCCTTATGCTGGGGGACATGGTGCTCTCTGGGCTTGGGCGATTTCTTATGAGCAAGAGCACACAGCAGGAGGCAGGTCTTGGGGCAGGGTGGTCTTCTGCTGTCTTGCATCTCTGTTATTGTGAGATTCTCACCCTATGCTTATGGGATTTCTGTATCATTACAGGCAAAGCTTTATTCCAATCTTGAAAAATCAACAATTTTCTAAGGCATCTCAAACTCTGCTTGGGTGGAAGCAGACACGGCTTTAAGGCCACTGGAATTGAAGGAGGCGCTGAAAACAGGAGGCTTACAGAGGCGCTTCTGCTGTTGATGGTAGGGATGAACTAGCCACATCCTGCAGCCACATGATGGGAGCCACAGAACAGGCCTGGAGGGGGCTGAAAGTCCACGGAAAGGCAGAAGGACAAGGGAACCCTTTATCTTCAAGGAGGCGGCAGCTGTGTGCCCTGAAGATGACTTGGAAATGACATGGTTTGAGAACTGAGACCCGAAATCCTCCGAAGTCCTGGAGATGAACAGAGGGACCCAGAAAAGGAGCAGGTGCCAGAAGAAGAAAGTGGGAGATCATCCCTCGGCAGCTGCTCTGTCTGCGGGCAGATACATTCTGGATGCTGGTCGCTGGATGGATGATGTCATGATTTTTGTCCTTTTGACTTAAACACCATTTGAGTTTTACATGTTCCAGGACCGAACATTTGCTTGACGTAGGAAGAAGCAACATTAGCAGAGGCAGTCTCTGAGTGACAGGGTCAGAGGTGTTATTGTCTTACTTTAATATATTGGCTGAACTGTCTACAATGAATATGTGCCACTTTTACCATTTTATAAAGCACTACTTTTAAAAAATTATAATTATGCAAAGCTGTATTTAGACATTCTATTTGAGACTAAAGGAAGGAGATGCAGCCTGGGGAAGTCCAGGGGGCTGAAGAAGAGGGGACCCACAGTCTGGGTGGATGTTAGACTGGGAAGATTATGGTTGGAAGGTTCTAGGTTGTTTAAACCAGTGGCCCAGTGATATTATCAAGGAGCTGAATTCTTCCTCTCTCTGCTCTGCCTTCATCAGTTTCTGCTTCATTCAAAGCTGACTCTCTACATTCTGGCACAAACTGCTCCAATAATTCCAGGCTTCACATCTATGCACTGTACCATCTAGCATAGCACTGTCCGGTAGAAATAAATGCAAGCCCTATGTGTGATTTTAAATTTTCCAGTAGTCATGTTTTTAAAAAGCGAGAAGAAAAAGGTGAAGTTAATTCTAGCAATATACACTATTTCATCCAATGTATACAAAACATTATCTCAGTATGTAATCATTAAAAAATTAATAACCTATTTTGCATTCGTTTTTTGTACTAAGTTTTCAAAATGCAGTGTGTTTTTTAAAGTGTTTATTTTATATTTTTATTTATTTATTTTTGACTGCACTGGGTCATCATTGCTGTGCAAGGGCTTTCTCTAGTTGCGGCAAGTGGGGGCTACCCTCTAGAAGTGTCCAGGCTTCTCATTGCAGTGGCTTCTCTTGTTGTGGAACATGAACTCTAGGGTGTGGGCATTAGTAGTTGTGGCTCACAGGCTCTAAGCTCAGGCTTTAAGAGTTGTGCCCGGGCTTAGTTGCCCCCTGCCATGTGGAATCTTCCCAGACTCGGGATGGAGCCCAGGTCCCCTGCAACGGCAGGCAAATTCCTAACCACTGGATCGCCAGGGATGTTCCAGCATGTGTTTTATATGTGTTTTACACTTAAAGAGGGCTTCCCTTGTGGCTCAGCTGGTAAAGAATCTGCCTGCAATGCAGGAAACCTGGGTTTGATCCCTGGGTTAGGAAGACCCCTTGGAGAAGGGAAAGGCTACCCACTCCAGTATTCTGGCCTGGAGAATTCCATGAACTGTAAAGTCCATGAGGTTGCCAAGAGTCAGACATGACTGAGTGACTTTCACTTTCACTACACTTAAAGAACATCGCAAGTCAGAGCACCTGCATTTCAAGTGCTCGACAGCCTCATGTGCCCAGTGGCGCCTGAACTGAGCAGGACAGATCTAGAGCAGAGGAAAAGTCCTTCTGTCCCAGCGTTTCCAGCTAGAGTGGACATTCACTCTGATTGGACTGCATTAGGCTATTGCCTAGGACTGTAGCTAGGGCAATGGATTGTGCTAATTGGATACAGCTTGGTGTGACTGTGGGAGGCAGAATACTGCCCCCAGCCACAAAGATGTCCACATCCTAATTCTTAGAATTTGTGAACTTGCTAGGTTACATGGCAAAGGGGAAATAAAGTTAAGATGGAATTAAGTTTGTGATGATTTGATCTTGAGTGGAAAAGATTATCCTGGGTAATGCAGTCACAAGGATCCTTACAAGTGGAAGAGAAGTGGCGAAAGAGAGAACCAGCAAGACGGCAGCGTGAGCAGAGCTCAGCTGCATGCCCCTGGCCTTGGAGTCAGAGGAGGAGGGCCACCAGTCAGTGAATGTAGGCTGCCTCGAGAGGCTATAAGAGGCAGGAAAAGGATTCTCCCCTGGAGCCCGCAGAAGAAACGCAGCCCTGCCAACACCTCGACATCTCAACTTCAGTCCAGCGAGACCTGTGTTAGACTTTGGATCTCCAGCGCTGTAAGATAACGTACATGTATTGTTTTAAGCCACCATGCATGTCGTCATTTGTTATAGCAGTCAAAAGAAACTAAGTCGTTGACCCAACTTGGAAACCCAAAATCTTAAATGACAGCCGTTTTGAGAGATAAAGGAGTCTTTAGTTCCAAATGCTTAGGTTTTAAGTGTCAAAAACAAAACTATGAAAGAATGAGAAAATTTGTGCCATAAACAATAGACTGAAAAGAGAACAGATAAAGAATTGGATGACTCTGTACCCTGGGAGGTCAGATGAGGTTTTCCTAGGAGAGGGAAAGGGAGTCAGAAAGGCAATAAGGTCATAAGGCGCTGTTTATCTTCTTAACAAGTCCTTGCACTCTATTGCTTCTTTTATGCTCAAACAATAGAGTTACACACACACATACACACACACACACATATATATATATATACGCATATACATATATATATGTATACAAATGCATACACACACATACGGGCTTCCCAGGAGGTGCTAGTAGTAAAGAACTCACCTGCCAATGCAGGAGACATAAGAGACGTAGGTCCTGTCCCTGGGTTGGGAAGATCCCCTGGAGGAGGCCATGGCAACTCACTCCAATATTCTTGCTCGGAGAATCCCATGGACAGAGGAGCCTTGTGGGCTATAGTCTATAGGATCCCACAGGGTCGGACGTGACTGAGCAGCTGAGCATGCACACACACACACACACACACACACACACACACACACACACACA
>SJYW01006148.1:24183-77068 GCA_006410735.1 Raphicerus campestris | reverse complement strand
AACTGTTACTTTAGCATTAGTGTTTCTACGGCAAGAAAGCATTAACCACCCACCTGAACATTCTCAAACAAAAACACAAGGAGTCACCAACAGTCTCATACTGGGACAGTGGCCTTGGCACACACACGTAGGGTTCAAGTCCCAGTACTGCCATTTCCTCTCTGTGTGCCCTTGGGTAAATGTATACACTCTCTGGCCTGCGATTACTCCATCTATTAACAGAAACAATGCCTTCTAAACAAAGCTGCTGTGATGTTTACACGAACTGCTGTATGCCAAAGAACTTTATAAATTATAAAGCTCTTTACCAATGAGAATGGTAGATACTGAATATTATGCCTGTGTCGAAAACACACACAACAGAAGGAAGACAAAGGAAATACCGTCAGACAACAGGCTTCCAAATGAACAGCCGAAAACTCAATGGAAAATTCTCTTTCCCCTCCCCCCAATTAATGTAAAATAAGAGTAACTGAGACAACAGAAAGGATCTCCTTCTTCATGTTTACACTAAGGCCGAGGAATCGTGTCATTCTGTCCCGGAAGGCAATCGTGTGGACGTGGGCACGAGCAGAAACTCTAGCCTACAGACTCAAACGCACGTCCCTGTGGTTAGCTCCGTGAGCCATGGCACGTCATCCAGATATACAAACACCTCTAAATGTACATAACGCCCTTATAGGGTATACACATGTTTGCACAGAGAGTGGGGCTTCCAGAGTGAGAGCCGAGGCTGGGATGTCCCCTGGAAATTCAGACATGTTCAGACATGAAAGAAGGGCCAGATGTGAGGCCACCTGGGGTTTATTTACATGAGATGGTGCACGCAAGGGACAATGATGGGATGTGCTGGGACAGAGAGCAGACCCCTCCAAGAATAAGACCACCTGTCTTTGGGAAACAGAGCCATTTAAGGTGCTTTGGTAATGAAATGAAGGGCAGAAAGATGTAGAAAGGGACATGTACACAAAACCACACACACACAAAACACATAAACTCATGTCTAATGTGTCCAGGGGTCATGGTCAAAGAGATCTGTCAAGCTCTCCTTGCCCCAGACAGGCCTGTTGGTCCCGGAACTTTAGGGTGCAGTGGAGAGCCAGTTCCCTACGTGTGAATATGCTGCCTTGGTGTCACCCAGATGACCTCAGGATCCCTCTCTTGTGACCAAGAACTAAGAAGACGGCTGCATCGCTAGTCTGTGAGGGCCAAGTGAGAGCGTAAGAAGATACTGGTGGATCTCACTGCTTCCCCACTTTAATATGGTGCCTATTTATTAAAAGCAACAAAGCCAAGAAGAAGAGAGACGATCNACCTCCAAAGAGGGCTGGATTTTAAGTTGCAGTTGGAAAAATTGTCTTAGAGAACTATTCTGATTGGTTTAGCCTGGACCAGAGGTCTTCCTTCAATCAATCAGCTTAGCCAGTTGATTGGATGACTCAGTCTTTCAGGAGCTCACTCCTGGGTTCTGGAGCTGTTTTTCAGAAAAGAGAAATTTTCATGAGCCAGCCAGGCACCCCAAAAATTAGAGCATTCTTTTTCTCCTTTTCAAAAAACAAAATGTGCTACAGTTGATTTACAATGCTTTTTTTTTTCTTTCTGATGTCTGATCTTATTTATTTGTTACTCTTAGAACATCTCATTTTTGACTGGACTGAGAAGTAGAAGCTCTCAGAGAGGACAGCCTCCGTCTCTTGGCAATCTGTTCCTGCCGTTTTTCTTTGGCCTCCTTCATTCTCTTGGCCAAAAGTTTAGCATATTCTGCAGCCTCTTCTTTATTTTTCTTAGTACGCTGTTTCTTCAGAGCAATACGCTGGAGTTTGTGTTGCAGAACTCGTGGAGCCACGAGACTCTGAATCTTGGGTGCTTTAGTCCTAGTTTTCTTACCATCTTTGTTTAGGGGCTTTTGCACAACATACTGGCGGACATCATCTTCTTTAGAGAGATTGAAAAGTTTGTGGATTCTGCTAGCTCTTTTGGGACCCAGGTGACGAGGCACTGTAGTATCAGTGAGTCCAGGAATAATTTTCTCCCCTTTCTTCATGATGACCAAATTGAGAGCACTTAGATTGGCATCCACAGTGCAACGCCATACAGATTTGTGCTTTCTCTCTCCAGTCCTCCTTAATCTGTAACAGGAATGCCCCTTACTCAGTAGCAAGCAAACTCGGCCGTGGGTCAAGACACCCTGCTTCATGGGGAAACCCTGCTTATCGTTCCCGCCACTGATTCGGACCACGTAACCCTTCCATTCTTCACCCAGAGCATCGGCAGCAACTTCTGTGGCCATATGCTTCTCATAGAAAGTACAAAGTTTTCGTTCATTGTCCACTTCAATGAGCTTCTGGCAGCCAGTGGCCGGGAAAGAGATGTTCAGCTTCATTCTGAAGCAGCCGACAGCCTCCAAGGAGCCACGAGAAAGAGCTACAATGCTGTATTAGATTCTGATATACAGCAAAGAGACTCATATATATATATAATTTTCTTTTTAATTATAGGTTATTACAAGATATTGAATATAGTTCCCTGTATTATACAGTAAGACCTTGTTGTTTATTTTATATATTAAAGTGTGTATCTGCTAACTCCAAACTCCTAATTTATCCCTCCCCCGGCTCTCCTCTTTGGTAACAATAAGTTTGTTCTCTATGTCTGTGAGTATTTCTGTTTTGTAGATGAGTCCATTTGTATCATATTTTAGATTCCATATATGAGTCATGCCATATGGTATTTGTCTTTCTCTGTCAGAGAGTATGATGATCTCTAGGTCCAACCATGTTGCTGCAAATGGCATTATCTCATTTTTTATGGTTGAGTAGTATAGCACTCTTGTATCCAATAAATTTATTTCACACATGTTATTAGTGTTTTTGTTGATGAGAATTATGTAGTGCCCTAAGAATGCAATCACTGCTTAGGGCTGTTCTTTGTCATATTAACCACATACCCATTTCTTGAAAGGGAAAGTCGTTCAGTCATGTCTGACTCTTTGCAACCCCATGGTCTACACAGTCCATGGAATTCTCCAGGCCAGAATACTGGCGTGGGTAGCCTTTTCCTTCTCCAGGGAATCTTCCTAACCCAGGTCTCCCACATTGCAGGCGGATTCTTTACCAGCTGAGCTACCAGGGAAGCCCATTTCTATTCATTAAAGTAGGACTTTTAATAATTCCACTTGTCAGTCTCACTCCTAATAGAACATACACCTGAAAGGAAGAAAATTGATTCTTTCCTTCTTTCTTCCTTCGGCCACAACCTGAGGCTTGTGGGATCTTAGTTTCCCAACTAGGGATTGAATCGGCACCCTTGGCAGTGAAAGCATGGAGTCCTAACAAATGGCCCATCAGTGAATTCCTTCTTAAAGATCCTTTAATATCAAACTTTTCTCTAAGTTAGATAAACTTTACCTCTAACTAAAATGGGTTGATGAAATTTCTATGTGTATGTAGCTGGACCCCAGTGAAAAAAATGGCATCAAGCTTATTATAGCTTTTGGCTGTTGTACACAAATTCCTTGTATTTTTTTTTACCAATTTTCTCTCTTCCACTTTCATCAACATCCTATACCCTGAATCCCAGCACCTGTGGATTTGCTATGTAGAATGCATCTTTGTTTCTTTTGCTCAGATTGATCATTATTCATTATGAAAAATTATGAACATATTCTTCAAGATTGGTTTTTCTGGGATGGCCCCTCATGGCCAGGGCTGTGAGACTCAGATTGGAAAGTAGGTCAAGGGTGAACTGGTTTTCTCACTTTGAGCTTTTTCACACTTTGAGATCTTTACTAACCATTTTGACCCCTTTTATCAATGTCACCTCCACTGAAAGTCAATAAGAACTGAATTACCCAGAACCTCTGGTCCTTGAGTCCTTTAAAGCTGGGGGGATGGCAAGAAAAATCTTTTGTTTCAACCAATACTTAATCAGAGAGGAGAGAAGCAAAGAGATGTTAAGGATAGCAGAAAGCGGGCTCTTAACACTACACACGATAGCCAAACATCTATATGAAAAGGAGATTAATTTATCCAGATGATATGTCAAATGTCTAGACCATGGCATGAACTGAGTATTGTTTTCATAGATTTGGAGTTGCCAGGCTTAACAAAAAATATATAAGATGCCATTTAAATTTGAAATGAACAATGATATTTTTAAACTATAGGTATTTCCCACGTGATACTCAGGACAAACTTGCACTAAAAAATTTATTGTATCTGAAATTCACATTTAATCAGGTGTCCTGTATTTTATCTGGTAGTTCTACTTAGACTAGGTACTTTGGCCTTATATAGACACAGTATGAATTTTTCTTGTAAGTCAATAATTTTTTTTAAGATATATATACACAGGATTTCCTGGGTGGTCCAGCAGTTAGGAATCTGCCTGCCAGTGCAGGGGACATCAGTTGTATCTCTGGTCTAGGAAGATCCCACGTGCGACAGGACAGCTAAGCCCACGAGCCGAAACGAGAATGTGAGTCACAATTACTGAAGCTCTCGTAGTCTAGAGCCTGTGTCCACAGCAAGAGGAGCCAGTGCAATGAGAAGCCCATTCTCCGCAGCTAGAGAGTAGCCCCAACTTACCACAACTAGAGAAAGCCCACCCACAGCAATGAAGACCCAGTGCAACCAAAATAAATAAATAAATAAAAATTTTCAAAAGGCATATGTCCATAGAAAGTAAGCCTTTCCCATGGTTTATCTTTCCACTATCTTTGAAATGAAAAACTTGACTGCTCTTCTAAATTCCAAATTTTATTCCATATGGCTCACATTCTGGAACCCGAAAGTAGTTTAATCAATGGATAAATTGAGTTAATACTCTATTCTGTTAGCATGCTCCTTGTTAATTTGATTGCTTCTTACTTTGAATACATTACAATGCTTAGGTCAGTGTGACAACCTTTAGTCCTCTCACAAAATCTCCTAGATAGTGGTGATGCAGTCATCTATTCAAGAACCAGTTATCAAACACAGAGTCCCTGTGATGCTACTTTCAGGCTCTATGAGATGCATGCATGCATCCTGGTCGTTTCAGTTGTGTCCAACTTTTTGCAGCCCTACAGACTGTAGCCAACCAGGCTCCTCTGTCCATGGAATTCTCCAGGCAAGAATACTGGAGCGGGCTTCCCTGATAGTTCAGTTGGTAAAGAATCTGCCTGCAATGCAGGAGACCCCAGTTTGATTCCCAGGTCACAAAGATCTGCTGGAGAAGGGATAGGCTACCCACTCCAGTATTTGGGCTTTCTTTGTGGTTCAGCTGGTAAAGAATCCGCCTGCAATGCAGGAGACCTGGGTTCAATCCCTGGGTTGGAAAGATCCACTGGAGAAGGGAAAGGCTACCCACTCCAGTATTCTGGCCTGGAGAATTCCATGGACTGTATAGATCATGAGGTTGCAAAGAGTAGGACACCACTGAGCAACTCTCACTCACTCATACTGGAACAGGTTGCCATTTCCTTCTCCAGGGGATCTTTCTTACCCAGGGATCAAACCCACGTCTCTTATGTCTCCTGCATTGGCAGGCGGATTCTTTACTATTAGTGCCACCTGGGCACCCCCATGAGATATATCAAGACGTATGAAATTCATCAATGACCCTCTGAAAAGTCTATTGTGGCAGGCATTACTCAAGGTACTGTGAGTGCTGTAGATGGACTTGCAATTGATCAAGGAAGAACACATCCAATAAGGTGGTAAAAAGACACCAAGATCCCCAACGCCAAGGGACGGTGTTCTGCTAAATAGTAGGGGTTTTGTTTTGCTGAGTGGAGGGTACAAGCTGAGGGCAAAGTCTGACTTTCTTAGGATGACAAAACTAATTCTTTTTTTTTTCTTTTTTGTTTTAACTTTTTATTTTATACTGGAGTATAGCAGATTAACAATGTTGTGATAGTTTTAGGTGAACAGCCAAAGGACTCAGCCTTTGAATATGCATGTGTCTATTCACTCCCAGGCTCCCTTCCCATCCAGGCTGCCACATAACACTGAGCAGAGTTGCCTGTGCTACTGAGCAGAAGACACTGTTGGTTATCCATTTTAAATGGAGCAGTGTATACATGTCGATCTCAAACTCCTTAACTATCCCTCTCCCCTCCCCTTCCCCCCTGGTAATTATAAGTTGTTTTCTAAGCAAAGGCAAGTTGAGTGGGAGGAAAGAAAAAAGAGAGAAGAGGCAACCGGCAGAGCTGGGCTCTTGAATGGGAAGAGACAACATGTCGGCTGGGGTAATGGATTCAGTTTCTGCCCAGTGATATGTGTGAGATGTGATCCCTCTTTCACAGGCTCCAAAGAATCCCCAATAAAACATCAGTTTTCTCTTTAGTACATTGTGGTATTGGATGTGTTTTGGAGGATATGACAGCGGTGAGCATGGCCTCATAGCGAGGGTAAAGTAAGAGTCAGGGCCCCCACGGGAGGCCCACCCATCTGGGCTGCATCTTGGGAATGTTCATCTCACATGTTTGGTATAAGTTAGAGAATCCAGCTGCAGTTCAGATTAAGTTGTTGCTAAGAGGATAACCTCGCCATCCATGCCAAACATTTGGACTTTTATGTAAGACAGTGAAGATACTTCTGGCATGAGCCAATGGTTCTTGGCATCAGTTAAGTTTCTTTTGTTTTAAAGCAAATCAAGGCTGATTAAGCAAGAAGAAAAAAAAAGATAGAGAATGTGGGGAAAGGGATTGGTGGCAGAAGGTACTGGAAGCACAGGGGAGAGTTCACAGACTCGAAGGAAGAGCTGACCAGCTAGGCCTTGGGAAGGACAGGGGGACCAGGGCTTCTCCAGAGACCTCAGGGGCCAAAGCTCATAGACTTTTTTTTTTCTGCTGCACTCATGTGTTTTAGCCTTACTTATCATCCTGGTCATGTTTTCAAGTTCCTACGAGAGAATTTTAGTACAGCTCACTCCAGGGTTCTCTACCCATTGTGGACAGCCAGATAGTACAGACGTGACTCATGACAGAATCACCTCTTCTTTCCAGGCCTCCAGTATACTCAAAACTAGCTGAAAGTGCTGTTTCCTTGGATGCTTATACAGCTATATCCCTTCTTTTGGTTTAACTGAGAATTTTAAATTATTCCATCTTTCTCACAAACACAAATTTGGAAGTTACATACTTGATTTCTATTCTTCTGGTGGTTACCCTAGAAATTCCAACTTAATTTACAAAATTTAGGTTAATCAGTATCTTTACCCTTTGTTCAGGCTTTATAAAGACCTTACTTAAATTCCATTCCCACTTAGCTACTTGTAAACTGATTTTTTTTTCGTATATTTTAATTCAACTTTTAAAGCATAACCTAAAATTATTTATTATAATTTTATATTGCCAATGTTCATGTGCACTTGCCATTTTCTTTGCTTTTCATTCTTTCTGTGTCTACATTCCCTGTATGATCACTTTTTTTTTTTTCCTATGTCAAGTATCTTTTAGCATTTCCTTTAGGAGATTTTGGGTTTCCCTGTGGCTCAGCTGATAAAGAATCTGCCTGCAATGTGGGAGTCCTGGGTTCGATCCCTGGGTTGGGAAGATCCCCCTGGAGAAGAGAAAGGCTACCCACTCCAGTATTCTGGTCTGGAAAATTCCATGGACTGTATAGTCAGTCATGACTGAGCTACTTTCACTTCACTTCAGTTAGGAGATTTTGTTAGTGAGGAGTGAACAATCTTTACTTCCTAGAATATTTATTTATTTATTTTGCCTTTATTCTTTTAAAAATTTATTTATTTATTTACTTCTGGCTGTGCTGGGTCTTTGCTATTGTGTGGGCTTTCCTAGTAGCTCAGATGGTAAAGCATCTGCCTGCAAAGCAGGGTTTGATTCCTGGGTTGGGAAGATCCCGTGGAGAAGGAAATGGCAATCTACTCCAGTATCCCCGCCTGGAAAAACCCATGGACCGAGGAGCCTGGTAGGCTACAATCCATGAGGTCACAAAGAGTTGGACACAACTGAGCGACTAACACACACACCAGAGGCTTTCTCTGATTGTGGTGAGTGGGGGCTACCTTCTAGCTGTGTTTCAGCGACGTCTCATTGCTTGGCACGGGCTTTAGAGCATGTGGGCTTCAGTAGTTGCTGCGTATGGGCTTAGCTGCTCCACGGCATGTGGGATCTTACTTCCAAAACCAGGGCTCTAACCCGTGTCCCGAGTTAGCAGGCAAATTCTTAACCACTGGACCATCAGGGAAGTCCCAATTGTGTCCATATTCTTAAAGGATGTGTTTTCACTAGACATAACAATGGTAGGCTTGCAAATTGTTTTTTTTAATATGCTGAAAATATAGCGTTATTTTTCTGGTGTCCATTGTTTGTTGTTGAAAGCTTGCTATCAGTCTAGCTTCTGGCAATCTTTTCTCTCTTTTTTTTTTTCTGAGTATTTTTAAGAATTTCTTTATTTTTAGTTATCTACAATTTCACTGTGATGTATCTGAATATATCTAAGTATGTTATCTTGCTTGGATTCAGCAGATTCCTAAATCTCTGGATAAGTATCTGGAGCAGCGGTAAAAATGTTTGAGCATTATGTTTTCAAATATTGCCTCTGCCCAATTCTTTTCTCCCTCCTTCTGGAATTCCTCTGTAATATTATCTCGCATGTTTCTTAACCTCCATTTCGTATTTTCCATCTTTTTTATTTTTCAGAACAGTTCATTGCTCTTTCAATAAATGTTTCTTTAATTGCACTCTTAATCTATCCCCTGAATTTTTAATTTCAGTTAAAACTTTTTTATTTTTAAAGCCCAGCAACACTTTTATAGTTTACTAATCTCTGCAGGTATTTCTAAAATATATCTTTTAAACACTAAGTAAGAATGTTTTATAATTTATAATCTCTAACTTAATCATCTAGAATCTACATGGCTCTTTTTATGGTTCTCTGTTGTTTCTGTTGGTTTCCGAGTGTGCTTGGATATCTTGGATATTTTAAATTATATGCTGCTCATTGCCTTAGAAAATTGTTTATGGAGGTGCTCTGTGGCCTAAGATGAAGGGTCTCTTCCGCAGGAGAATTTGTCTTTCCTTCTTTCGGGCACATAGGTACCCTTCTGTCTGGTACCATTTTAACTTCATTCAGGGTTTAGGATTTCTCAGACCACCCAAGTCTTTTGAATCCGTGGGAGTAACTACCTCTAATTACAACTTCTCATGCAATTTGTTTTGCTCCTTTGCTCCTTCTGGCCCAGTTTAATCTCCTCAAACGCCATGGAGGTGGAAGCAGGGAGGTGGCATCCCCTTTGAAAGTCCTGCTTCCTGTGGAGGCTTCCATTTAAACCTTTTTCCTGGGCTTTAGTTTCCTCTCACACTGAGAGCTCAGTTCCTTGGAACCATTTGGCTTTTGTGAGGACAGAAGAGTGCTCTGTTTACCTCTGGATTTCTGCTTTCTCTTAGCTTTTGGCCTGATTTTTTTGTTTTTATTTGATCAGTAATTTGATGCTTTCATGAAGATTATGAAACATTTTTTTTTCCTCATAGTTTTTAGATGCTCTTAGCCAAAGGGTATCTCTGAATAACCTAACTCACCACAAAGAACAAGGCCAGGCCACGTAGACCGAACGCCTGCTCCTCAGGCCTCCAGCCGGTATTCCATTTCTCAGGGAGAGTCAACACAGCACCTTCTGCCGTGAGACAAGAGGGTCTGCTTCGTGTCAGTCAAATGTTGAATGATTTTTGAGGACTAGAGGTTTATAAAAGTCTTGAGGCAGATAATTTTAAAAGGACATAGAAGCGAGAAGAATTTCCATTCTGGACTCTCTTAATACTTCTTCTATCCAGTACTAAAAGGGCTCAGTCCACATCTGAGCTCCACACTTGGAAAGAGGAAACATCTGATGGGTGACCTGTCTCCTGTAGCCTTCTCCCGCATCCATCACGGTAGAGTGTTTACCACACTTTATTCCTCACAGGTAGAGTCTGCCTCAAAAGACAGGTATTTGCACCTGACTGAGTTGAGTTCTACCCTTGTTTTATTTCAGAATCTGCTACATCCACATAGAAATTGTATAGGGAAGAGGATACACAAAGGGAAAGTAGCTGGCAGGGAAAATCTTCTGGGGGAAAGATGAAGAGTTTGATGGTCTCTTCTCTTGGCATTCAAATACTTTGCCCTTCTCTCCATAAAGTAAAAGTGAAGTCTCTCAGTCGTGTCTGACTGGACTTTGCGACCCCCTACCAACCTTCTCTGTCCATGGGGTATTCTAGGCAAGAATACTGGAGTGGGGTGCCGTTTCCTTCTCCAGGGGATCTTCCCCACCCAAGGATCGATCCTGGGTCTCCCACATTGTAGGCAGATGCTTTACCCTCTGAGCCACCAGAAAAGCCCACCAACAGTGTAGGAGGGTTCCCTTTTCTCCACACACTCTCCAGCATTTATTTGCAAACTTTTTGATGATGGCCATTCTAACTAATGTGAGATGATATCTCATAGTATTTTGATCTGCATTTCTCTAGTAATTAGCAATTTGAGCATCTTTTCATGTGCTTCTTGGCCATCCGTATGTCTTTGGAGAAATATCTCTTTAGGTCTTCTGCCTATTTTTTGATTGGATTTTTTTTATATTGAGCAGCATGATTAAGCAGAATATCTTAAGGAGAAGGCAGACATGATTAGCATTTGTAGCAGCAGAGTCGGGTTCAATCAGCATTGATCAAGGACCCCTTAGGCACAAGGCACTGGGTTAAGCATTTTTAAAAATATAACTCATTAAATTCAAAACAAAAAAAATCATGTCCCCTCTCTAGTGTTGAGCAGGGAGGTGTGAAAAACAACAACAGCATTTTAGGACTCTGGAAGGAAGAAAAGTTCTTACTAGATATTCTCCCATGTAGGGAAAAATATTTCAGGAATATACTTGGTGACTCAGGGGTACATCTTAAAGCTCAAATTTGTATAATATTCCATTCAGTTAAGCCTCCAGTTCTTCTGAAGGATGTGGTAAGAGTCCTGGACGTGAAAGATTTGCATTTTAGCCGTATTAGTTCATATCACATTGTAATTTTCCAAAAATTTATTCATTTATTTATTTTTGGCTGCTCTTCATCTTTGTTTCTTCATGTGGGCTTTCTCGAGTTGCAGCCAGCAGGACTACTCCTCACCGCAGTGCCCGGGCTTCTCCCTGTGGTGGCTGCTCTTGCTGTGGAGCGTGGGTTCCAGGCGTATGGACTCAGTAGCTGTGACTTGTGGGCTCCAGAGTGTGGGCTCAGCAGCTGCGGCGCACAGACTTAGCTGTCCTGCAACGTGTGGAGTCTTCCCAGAGCAGGGAGGGAACCCGTGTCCTCTGCACTGGCAGGTGGACTGCTAAGCCCTGGACCATCAGGAAAGTCCCTTACATCTGAGTTTTAAGGAAAATTGCACCATGTGCTGTTTCTGTGAAACCCACTGTCCACAGGGTAAAGATGCTCAGCACCCATACAAGAAGTTGTATGCAACCCAGTTAAGGAGGGGAGTCCCATGTGTCCACAGGAGGAGTTTTTCTTCAGGGAGTACCTTACTGATTTTTCTTTGATGACATGTAGTCATTACACTACCTTCCACTATAGCTATTTGTGGATGCCTTCTATATCATATGAAATTCTACTTTCTTGGACATTCGGAAGCCTTATTTTCCCACAGCCCCTAGCACTGGACCGGCAATAAATCACAAGAGGCAGTATGGTGTGTAGAGCATTAACAGTATGGGTGTAAGGGTCTGATACTAAAGACTGAAGAAATGTGAGACTTCCCTGGTGGTCCCGTGGTTAAAGCCCTGCACTTCAAATGCAGGGAGTGAGGGTTCAACCCCTGGTCAGGGAACTAAGATCCCACATGCTCTGAGGCCGAAAAAATAAATAAATAAAATTAAAATATTTTTTAAAAAAGACAGGAGAGGTACAAGCGTCACAGATGCTTGTTCTTTTTCTCTCGCCAATTTTTTTTCTTCTTTCCTTCCTTCCTTTCAATGACAACAGAATCCCAATTTTCATCACTTATCCATTCCTTGCTCATGCAGTCAATGCCCCATGGGAAAAATCTGATCCCACTCCTGGCTCCAGGGGTGTATTAGTCAGGGTTTTCCAGAGAAACAGAACAAATATATATATAAAGAGATTAATTATAAAGAATTGGCTCATGTGGCTAAAATGGAGCTTGCAGATGGAGGCTCGGGAGAGTGGATGGATCGAGTTCAAGTCCAAAGACAAGAGGAAGCTGATGTTGTTGCTCAAAAACAGAGAGCAAATTCCTCTTTCCCCCAAGACCTTTGTTCAATTCAAACATCCAACGGATTAGACAAGGCTCACCCACACTGGGGAGGGCAGTCTACTCAGTCTACAAATTTAGACGTTCATCTCCTCCAGAAACACCCACACAGACGCACACAGAAATAATGTTTGATCAGTATATGGAAACCCTGTGTCCCAGTCAAGTTGATACAACAAATCAGCCATCACCAAGGGCAAGCCCTATCTGGTTTAAGCCAGTCATCACATCCTGCCATGTTGCTGGTCACAGTGCTTGGTTCAAAATGAGCAAATATCCAACTCCAGGCTAATAAAATGCAAAAGGAAATGACATTTGCTGGAGATTGCAAGAATAGAAATGTTCTTACTTTTCTATGGAAGTGACTTCTTATCCATCTAGACATGAATGAAAAAGATTCAGTCCAGGAACGTTGCTAGCAGTCATCTTGAGATGATGAAGAAGCCAGGCTTGGGACGCAACAAGTAGTGTGGAGGGCAGGGAAAGGCATGAAATTAAACTGGACCAGTGTTGAAATTATTGATCCTGGGATCATGGTTTGCCTTAAAACCACCATACAGCTGAACTTAACAGTTGTAGGAGCCAGTAAATTCCGTTTATCCTGTCAATTGGTTGGGGTTGAATTTTCTGTTACCTGCAACCAAAAGATTCCTAACTAATACAGTTGGAATTTCAATGTGATGATCAGTGAGAGACTTTAACGTTCAATGATTCTGTTAAGAATGCACCAGAAATGTAAACATTTCTGCTATGGGAGCAACTAAGTTGGACTGCATACATCAGAAAAGATGACCATGTATGCAAAACTTGAAACCACCAGAGGAATTCTGCAGAGCTACAGGCTACATTCCTTCCTTCTCTGCAGCTATAAACATCCTTCAAAGTAGCCTCTTCTCCACAGGGTTCCAGGGATACATCTCAACAGTTCTCTGAGAGTTCACTTGACCGAAAATCTTTAAAGAAAGGGAGAGTAACTTATTTTTCTTTGTGCATTCAGCACTTTGAACAGTGCCTGGCAAAGACTAGGCCCCTAATAAATATGAATGTATGAATGGATGGATTTATTTATATAACAATTACAGATCTTCTTCAGCTTATGCAGTGGATATGTTCCAGTAAACCCATCATAAGTTGAAAATATTGTCAGTTTAAAATGCATCATAAGGGGCTTCCCTGGTGGCTCAGTGGTCAAGAATCTGCCTGCCAATGCAGGAGACACAGGTTTGATCCCTGGTCTGTGAAGATCCCACATTCCCTGGAGCAACTAAGCCATGTACTTCGATTACTGAGCCTGTGCTCTAGAGCCTGGGAGCAGCAACGACTGAGTCCACGTGCCCTTAGAGTCCGTGCTGCACAGTAAGAGAAGCCCCTGCAGTGAGAAGCCTGAGCACCAACTAGAAAAAGCCTGTGCTGCAATGAAGACCCAGCACAACCAAAAGTAAATAAATAAAATTATTTTTTTTAATTAAAATGCACCATAGGGAATTTTCTGGTGGTTAGGACTCAACACTTCCATTGCAGGGGCACAGGTTTGACCCCTGGTTGGGGAACTAAGATCCTGCATGCCTCATAGCATGGCCAAGAAAATAAAAATAAAATGCATCATCGCTTAGCCTTGCCTACCTTCAACATACTCAGAACACTGAAACTAGCCTACAGTTGGGCCCAATAATCTAACACAAACCGATTTTAAAGTAAAGTGTTGGATATATGTCATTTATTGAATGCTGCACTGAGAGTGAAAAACCAGATGCTTGATGGGTCCAGAATGGTTGTAAGTGTATCACGTGGTTGGCTTGGACCTGTGGCAGCTGCCATTGCCCAGCATCAGAGTATGCACCCCGCAGAAAGATCAAAATTCCAAGTGTGGTTTCTATTGAATGTGTATCTTTTTCACACCATCAGAAAGTTAAAGAGAAAAAAACCCTGCAAGTTAAACCATTATAAATTGGGAACCGTCTGTGTTTATTAAGCACTTGCTCTATGCCAGGTACCGAAGGAGGTGTCAGATTACAACAGTGCGTAAAACCAAGGGAGTCTTGGTGTGACAAAACTTCTAGGGAGAGAGAATGTTTTATTCCAGATAAACAGGTACTGGTTACCTAGGTGTGTTTATGTTGCAAAGTTTTACCAGGCTGGGGACTTCCCTGGTGGTCCAGGGGCCAAGACTCCACATTCCCAATGCAGGGGGCCCGGACAAGACGCCTCGTGCTGTAACTAGATGGTCCTGCATGCCACAAGGAAGACCGGGAGCAGCCAAATACATGTTAAAGTTTACCAGGTTTATTTATGATGCACACATGCTGTGTCTTTACTTCAATAAATGCTCCCCCAAATAAAACGCAGAAATAAAAAGTCCTTATTCTCAAAAAGTTTACATTCCCATCAGAGCAGACAATACAAATAAATATACAATATGTTGAGAGGTAATAAGTGCTATAAACGTCTGATTGCAAGAAGGACGAATTCAGCAAGAACGCAGACGTGACAGAGAAAGCACAATCTGACACACTTTCTGCCACATGAAGAGCATCCCCAGGCTCCCAGCCATACACAGCAGAAGCTCAGCTTCAACTTGCTTTCTGAGTCAGGCTGACACCTACCTTTGTGCTGCTAACTGGGCTCCACTGAGGATGGTCCTGCCAGGGACGGATGTGGGCGTGGTTAGCAGATGGGTGGGGTTACATGTGGGACTTCCCAGGTGGCTCAGTGGTAAGGAATCCACCTGCCATTGCAGCAGATGCAGGTTTGATCTCTGGGTTGGGAAGATCTCCTGGAGGAGGACATGACAACCCACTCCAGTATTCTTGCCTGGAAAACCCCATGGACAGGAGAGCCTGGCGGGCTGCCGTCCGTGGGGTCTCAGGGAATCGGGCATGACTTAGCGACAGACCACACAGGCACGAGCTTACATGTAAAGCCTGACTCACAGAAGAGCGCTGGGATGCGCAGCCTCAGCTCTGCTTCTCCAGATGTTGGAAGGATTTGATCAGATATTTTGTACATCATTGTTTATATTTTAGAGTATATAATGAGAAATGTTAGAATTGCAGAAGTGAAAAAGACATTTCCCCATGGCCAGCGGGTGTTTTTGGACAATCTGTTGTGTGCCCAGACCTGTGGAAGTCAGTTCTAAGATACAGTTCCAACCAAAGGTAGTTTATCCTCTTAATAACAAGATGGATACCTGTCAAACAATTACAGAATAATATAGGAATTTAAATAATCAGACCTGGTGGTCCAGTGGTTAAGACTCCTCCTTCCAATACGGGGTGTGCAGGTTTGATCCCTGGTCAGGGAGCTAAACTCACATGCTGCAGGACCAAAAAAACCTAATCATAAAACAGAAGCAGTATTGTAACAGATTCAATAAAGACTTTAAAAATGGTCCACATCAAAAAAACAAAACTCTTTAAAAAATCTATCTCGTGTGATTTCTTAAAAACTGTAAAAAAAATTGAAAAACAAACAAAAACATGATAGGCTTGTACAGTATCCTGTATCTCCCCTTTATAGCATTTGTCTCACGTGAAATTTTATTTTTTAAAATAATTTTTTTTATTTATTTTAATTTTCTGGCGGTGCTGGGTCTTCACTGTCGCTTGGGCTTTTCTCTAGTTGTGGTGAGCGGGAGATACTGTCTAGCTGTGGTACTCGGACTTCTCATTGCAGTGGTGTCTCCCGTTGCAGAGCACTGTTTAGAGGCTGTGGGCTTCGGTAGTTCCAGTACGTGGGCTCAGTAGCTGCAGGTCCCGGGATCTAAAGTGCAAGCTCAATAGTTGTGGCCCACAGACTTTGTTGCTCCAGGGCATGTGGGATCTTCCCAGACCAGGATCGAATCCAGGTCTCCTGCATTGGCAGACTGGGCCACCAGGGAAGCCCATGTGTGCAATATTATTTTTATATGTGTGGGTGTTTGATTGTTCATCTCCTCACCAGCCTGTTAGCTCTATAAGTTTGGGACTGGGTCCAGTTTTGTTCACCATCATAGTTCTCAGAGTGGAGGAAAGTGCCCCCCACAGAGCAGGCCCTCGGCACACATGTGGAATGAAATAACTGAATGTGAGAATGCAACCACATCAGAAAGACAGAGTGGTTTAGCCATCCACAGCATGGGCTATGCAGATAGATCGATCTGCAGATTCCCAGATGATTACTTGTGTGTCCTTGGGTAAGATCTTTAAAGTAAATAAATGTTTTACTCCATTATCTCTGCATAAAATGGGGAGAATTATCACTCTCACCAGGATGGCTCATTGTGAAGAATGAATGACAGGGGCAAAGTACCTGGCACATAGTAACTGCTCAATAAACAGTACTTCTCAGTATTACCTTTGAAAGTGTTCCAGTAGTTGCTTTTATGAGGTTGAGGCAGAAACTAGCCGAAATTATGAATCTAGTTTCTAGTCCTCATTCTTAAAAGAAGAAAAGAAATGAGATGTGTATCCTGGTTGTACGCATTCTTCACTCACTCATTCCATCTGATGAAGCCCCAAAACCAGTGTTCTGGGGTGAGCATCTAACTTGTTGAAAGTCAGCAGACCTGGCTCCTGAGCCTCTCTGGGCTGTGTTGGTGAGTTGACTACCCACATCAAAGCTGCAGGTCAGCACAGCCAGCAGAGCACTGGCCCTGGGACTGGCAAGGCTCAGGGTCACACAGACCCTGAGCCTTCCAACCATAGTCCTTAGATCTCTGCAGGAACCACAGTGAGTCTTCAGGGCCCAACATCTCAAGGATCCCCTTCCTGTGAAATTTCAGAGGTTTCTCCTTGGTCAAGGAGACTTTGGTCATAGTTAGCATAAATATTCTCACGTCCCCGCCTCAAATCCCAGTTTAAAAACTGGCTTAAAATCCAAACACGATCACATGTTTATACCCAAACATGACCAATGCGTATTCCCCACGCGGGAGGAATTGGCAAACTGGGTTGGAGAGCATCGGAAACAGTATCACCTGCCCAACCAGTTGCTCAGTCATGTCCAACTTTTTGTGACCCCTATGGACTGTAGCCCACCAGGCTCCTCTGTCCATGGGGATTCTCCAGGCAAGAATACTGGAGTAGGTTGCCATGCCCTCCTCCACGGCATCTTCCCAACCCAGGGATCGAACCCAGGTCTTCTGCATTGCGGGCAGATTCTTTACCATCTGAGCCACCAGGGAAGCCCATTTCCTCAGTAGTTTACTGGCAAAGGAAGGAGTTTCTACTCTGGTTTTACCTGAGCAGCGAGAACCATGTAGGCCATATGTGGGATAGGTGATAATAAGCTCCAAAACCTAACCTCCCCCACCATATTCCAGATGGCACAGATCATCCCCCCAAATTCCCTCATTAGAAATTCATCTTTTTAGTAAAGTTATTGACTTTTCCTTACAGTTCTTTTACTGCAATGTTTAAAAGTTTCTCTTACTACCTGTATTATTAGCAGGCTCCTGTGAACTGATGTAACAGTTCCTTTATCCCAGCCCCCAGAAGGTTGGATGGCAAAGATGAAGAGCACTGGGGTATGGGGGTGCCTTATGGATTTCACAGTTGAAGGAGACTGGGTCCAGTCTGAAAGCCAGGAATATGCCCTGCTTTTGATTTGAATCATTGAGGATTTGATATTCTGTTTATTAAAAAAAAGATTTTTTTTAATGTGGATCATTTTTAAAGTCTTCATTGAATTTTTTACAGTATTGCTTCTGTTTTATGTTTTGGTTTTTTAGCTACAAGGCATGTGGGATCTTAGCCACTTGACCAGGAATTTAACTCACACTCTCTGCATTAGAAGGTGAAGCCTCACATGGATGGAGTCTGTCATGCAGAGTGAAGTAAGTCAGAAAGAGAAAAACAAATATTGTATATTAATGCATATATGTGGGATCTAGAAAAATGGTACAGCTGAATCTATTTCCAAGACCGGAGCAGAGACATAGACATGGAGAACAGAGATGTCGAGCTGGGGGAGGAAGGGGAGGGTGGGAGATTGAAATCGACAGATATACGCTACCACGTGTTAAATAGATCACTAGCGACAACCTGCTACACAGCGCAGGAAGCTCAGCTCAGTGTTCTGTGATGACCTAGATGGGTGGGATGGGGGTGAGAGGGAGGGAGCTTCAAGAGGGAGGGGATGTATTATACATACAGCAGGTTCACTTCATCATACAGCAGGAACTAACACGATATTGTAAAGCAATGATAAAGATTTTTTAAATTAATTAATTAAAACATACGTGACATCTCAACCACTGGACCACCGGGGGAGTTCCACTGTTTTCTTTAAAGGACTGTGTAATTCAAAGAAAAAAAAGCTTCGAAGAGTAACTCACACATTCATTTATTCATGTTCACCAAGTGCCTGCTGTGTGCCAGACATTATTCAAGGTAGAGTCTCCCCCAGCCCCCTACCTTTTGAGAAGCAAGAGGCAAATATAAAGGAAGACCCCGGCCTGTGTCCCCTCTTCTTCTCATCTCACCCTGAAACTTTCTCCCACACCAGGAAGGCCCCTCTACAAACGGCGTGGATGCTGCAGCCAGCCTGTTGAAGCTCCATCCACACCCATTTCGCTAGAGTCTTAGGACAGACTCAAGCAAGAGGCTGACAGACTCTGGAAGTGGGCTTGAGGCCAACATGTGGGTTCCTGGTGCATGTTCTAGAAGCAGGGGCACGGGCTCCATGTGGCATAGCCACTTAGCCACACAGACTCTTCACCTCGACAGTGAGGGGGTGAGGGAGGCATCACCAGAGAAGGGCCAGAGAGAGCCTCGTACAGCCTGTTGGGGTGTGAGGGCAGTATTGATTCTAGATGCAGGGAATACATGAAGAAACGCACCAAAATCTCTGCCCTTCTGTTGTATACCATCCAGTGGAAGGAGACAGACTGTAAGCAAATACATAGCAAAAAGTAAATGGCTCCATATATAGTACACTTAGGGGCTTCCCTGGCAGCTCAGTTGGTAAAGAATCTGCCTGCAATGTGGGAGACCCGGGCTCAATCCCTGGGTCAGGAAGATGCCCTAGGGAAGGGAATGGCAACCCACAGCAGTATTCTTGCCTGGAGAATCCCATGGAAAGAGGAACCTGGTGGGCTACAGTCCATGGGGCTGCAGAGAGTCGGAGATATTTGATAGTAAGAAGTACTCTGGAGAAGACAAGAGGTACAGACAGTGTAATTTTAAATAATGCGGTTCGAGCAAGGTACTGTACTGGGATTGCTGTAATGAAGTATCGTGGTTTAAATGGCAGAGATATATTGTCTCATGGGAGTCTGAATCCAAGGTATTGGTAGGGTCTGTTCCTTCTGAGGCTATAAGAGAGAATTGGTTCGGTGTCTTTCTCCTGGCTTCTGGTAACCTCAGGTCTTCCTTGGCTGGTAGATAGCTGTCTTCTCCTCGGGCCTTCACACCATCTTTCCTTTGCATGCGTCTGTCCCTGTTTCCAAAGTGTTATCTTTCTACAAGAACACCAGTTCTGTTGGGTTAGGATCGCACCCCAATGAATGACTTCATCTTCCCTTGGTCATCTGCAAAGATCTTTTTTCCAAATAAGGTCATAGTCACAGGCACTAGGAGCTGGGATGTCAACATATTCCAAAGGGACACAAGTCAACCCTTATCAGAAAGCTTTATTGTCAAAATGTTGCTGCTGCTGCTAAGCTCAAAGGTGAAGGGTTAAAGGGGTGAACCATGCTGAGATCTGGGGCCAGGGCTTTACAGCAGAGGAAACAGCCCGTCCAAAGCTGCTCATTTCTCCAGAACAGCATTTTGGTGGGTTAATACAATGAGCCTGGAAGGTCAGGAAAAGCGAGTCTGCAGCAGAATAATGCATTCCTGGGACTTCTTGGTGGTACAGTGGCTAAGACTCCACGTTCCCAACGCAGGCAGTGTGGGTTCACTCTCTGGTCAGGGAGCCAGATTCCATATGCTGCAACAAAGATCAGAAGTCCCCTGTGCCACAGCTAAGACCTGGCTCAGCCAAATCAATAAAACATTTTTTAAAGAAAAAGAAGAAATGACCCATCCACCTCTTACGGATGTCCTCCATAGCCTCAAAGTCCATCCTTTTGAAATGTTGGAGACTCTTACATTTCCCGAGAGCAAGATGTGAGGTCATTGGAAATGGAGAATAAGCCCCCTACCTCCTCGTGGCCAGTGAACACTGGTGGCCAGTGAACATGGGTGATGCTGAGAGTACACAAGCCACCGTTCTCTTTCATCTCCACTCCAAGAAGTGGCTTGTACCCTTCAGCCCAGGAGGAGCCCATGGGACAAAAGGGAGTGTGGCTGGAGGCAGGTAAGGGCTAAGATGACAGAAGACAAGGGAGTCAAGTTTATCATTGAAAGATGCCTACGGAATTGTGAGGATGAGATGAGATGAGATGGCTGGATGGCATCACCAACTCAATGGACATGAGTGTGAGCAAGCTCTAGGAGTTGGTGATAGACAGAGAAGCCTGGTGTGTTGCAGTCCATGAGGTCACAAAGAGTTGGACACAACTGAGCGATTGAATAGAATGGAATTTTGTCATCATTTATTGCTACTCTCTTGTCACCTTCAGTCCCCCATAACATGAACATCATTGACAGCTTTCATTCTAATTTTCTTAGTATTTTTTCTTAGTTTTTAATTGGAGGATAATTGCTTTACAATGTTGTATCGGTTTCTGCTGTACAATGCGAATCATCTTAGCTTCTGAAATCCTATCTTACCAATGAAAATTAGAGAAGAGAAAAGGCAAGTTTCCTGGAATTCGAATTTAGAGTAAGAGGAACCAGCCATGGATAGTTAGTGTGTGTGTTAATCGCTCAGTCATGTCCGACTCTTCTCAACCCCATGGACCATAGCCAGCCAGGCTCCTCTGTCCATGGGATGTCCCAGGCAAGAATACTGGAGTAGGTTGCCATTCCCTTCTCTAGAAGATCTTCCCAACCCAGGGATCAAACTCTGTTCTGCATTGCAGAGCCACCAGGGAAGTTTTCAGCTAAGACACAAAAGAGAACAGGCACGTTTCCTGGAATGCAAATTTAGAGTAAGAGGAGATGTCTTTAGTTGAAATCTGACAGCCACTGATCAAGCCCAGCATTACGGACCCACGTAGCCTCAACAGTTCTCCCTGGTGTGTCTCATTTCAGCTCAGGTCAGGAGTGGAACGGGTAGTTCTTCAGACTTCCACTGAATCATGCCTAACCTTCTGGCTTCACTTATCTGCAAGCTGGAATGCTTTCTGCAGCCGTCAGCCATCACCCCCCACCCTTCCCTTCATCCTGCTCTATCCTCAGATAACAATCCTCTCCAAACAGGCTCTGTTCCCACCACGTTTGGAATGCTTCAGAGTCAAACGGAATGTGAATCGGAACCGAAGTCCCCTCATGCCTTCCGTTCACCTTCCTCTCACATTCCACACCTCGCCCTTAGCTGGAGGGGCCCGGGTGGTTTTCCGCTCACGACTCCCCCAGTTCCGCCTGACCCAGCCCAGGCTTGTTGGGAGACTAAGTCCTTTGTTCCCGTCCCCCTTGGGGCCCTGGGCACCCTTCCTCGCCATCCCAGCTCTGCAACAGTCTCCTCCTTGTCTGCCCAAAGCCCACTTCGGATCCAAGTTCCCGTGTAAGGCTCTGGCCTCGTAGTTATTTTCTAGTGATGTGTACCCTTGGTTTCTCCCTCAGGCTGGGACAGGAAGCCCAGAATGTTCTTTAAAGCATGGCAGAGGAAGAAAAGAGACAGTATCAGCCTGTCCCAGAGCCTTGCGCTTTCTGGGGTTTTCAAAGTAGAAAACAGGTTCCTTTCCAGGGCTCCCCTATCTCCTCCAAAATGGAGACACTTGGTGCCTAGGGGCGTGGGCAGCCCCCCTAGGTGGGTTGTCTGTGTCATCAGGAATGTCAGGATGGGAAAAGGAGAAGGGTGAACAAAAGGCCTTATGTGTGCCCAGCAAAATTTCCTTGGAACCTACCAACTCTCAAATATCCTTAAAGGGCTTGGAAATCAATCTGTAGAGAGCATCCCTCAGGCGCCTTGCACATTCATTTTCCTTGTATAGTTTTATCTTTATTTGTATGCAGATATACACGTGGAAACCACTGTGGGGTAGGTTTCATCATCCTCATTTTCCAGATGCAGAAACTGAGGTGCGCCGTGCTAAGGGCCTCGCGGGTCACAGAGCTACTAAGGGGTGTAGCCCAGACTGAATTCGGTCCTGAGTT
The DNA here is from genome assembly GCA_006410735.1 of Raphicerus campestris. Taxonomy (NCBI): domain Eukaryota; kingdom Metazoa; phylum Chordata; class Mammalia; order Artiodactyla; family Bovidae; genus Raphicerus; species Raphicerus campestris. The sequence continues at coordinate 54,645 of SJYW01006148.1, read as the reverse complement.
CAAACCCTGTGCTCTTTCATTTCCTCTTAGTTAAAAATAAATATTGTTGTTTTTCTGAATATCTAAGTGAAACATATTCTTTTTTTTATCTATTTTTCTACTGAAGAATATTTACAATTCTGGTGTACAGCAAAGTGATTCAGATATACATATATATATATTCTCTTTTAGATTCTTTTCCTTTAGGTTTATTACAGGATATCGAACACAGTTCTCTGGGCTATACAGTAGGTCCTTGTTGTTTATCTAAGTTTTTTTTATAAAGTAACATATATCTGTTACTCCCATACTCCTGATTTATCCCTTCTCTCCCTTCTTCCCCTCCCGTAACGATAAATTTATTTCCTATGTCTGTGAATCTGTTTCTGTTTGGTAAATAAGTTCATCTGCATCTTCTTTTTTAGATTCCACATATAAGTCCTAAAAATTTCCCTCTGTGCACTGCTTTTGCTGCATAGTTTAAGCTGTATTTTCATTTTCATTTTGTTCAAAATATTTTAAAATTTCTCTTGAGATTTCTTCTTTGAACCATGTGTTATTCAGATGTGTCTTGGGGATTTTCCAGCTATCTTTTTACTCTTATTTCTAGTTTAATTCCTGTCAGATCTGAAAGCAGACATTGTATGATTTCTATTCTTTTACAACCACTGAAGTATGATTTATGGCCTAGAAGGTGTCCTATCTTGGTAAATGTTCCACGTGAGCTTAAGAAGAATGTATATTCCATTGCACGTCGATGAAGCTGTCCATAGATGCTATTCTAGACCGTTGATTAATGGTGCTACTGAGTTCAACTATGTCCTTACTGATTTTTTGCTTCATGGGTTTGTCTATTTCTGACAGAGGGGTGTTGAAGTCAGTATCTATGATAGTGGATTCATTTCCTTGCAATTTCTCCTTACATTCCATCAGTTTTGCTTCACATATTTTGAGGCTCTGCTGTTAGGCACATATACATTAAGCATTGTTATTTCTTCTAAATAACTTAAGTCTAAGTTTATGATATCTTGTACAGTTTTATGTCCTTTTTTCTCACTAAAAACAGGATTTTGCTCCTAGGCACCAGCCCTTTCCACTACATAAGTCTAATATTTCTTAATCAACTTGGCTGGGACCAGTTTGTGATGATTCACAGCATTGCCTGGCAAGATGCTATTCATGTGTTCTGGAAAGTGGTAGGAGAGGGTACAGGACTTCAGGTGGAGAAGGGTTGAGAGGGAGCCCTTGACAGTTGGCAGCCATTATCAGTAGGGGAGATGGCAGAAGAACAGGCAGAAGTTTCAGTTATTGGGTGAGACAGCAGGTCAGCATCAGCACAGATTGGACCAGTGATGCTCTTTCCATCTGAACATCTGCCTATTGGTACAGAGTTAGGACCAGGAACCCAAAGCAGAAGGCATTTTGGGTACTTCTTAAGACAGAAGCCATGTGGGCAAAGGAAAGGGCAAGGTTGAGAGCCTGTGTAGAGTAGACACCAAGGTCAATACCACTCATCCAGTCTGGGTGTCCAGTGGGTCTGCTAGATGGCGCCTCCAGTCTGTTCTGAAACGCAGGGAACTTTCTCACTTGTTGCTTCCTGTTACCTGGGCAGCCGAGCCACTGTTGGAAAGTCAGTCATGACAGATGTTTGACATGTAAACACTCGTTAGTAACCACCTCTGGGAATTTCTTCAATTACTTTCCCAATCAATTCACTTGTCTTCTGGAGCTTTGGCCTTGATTGGCCATGCCTATGCTCAGAATGGAAGAAGGAAAAATGCTCTAAGGAAAGGATTGAGCAATGTTAAAATAGTAGGTTGGGTGAGGGCAATGACATTAATGCTACTGAAATCAGCTGCTTTTTATACTATTCTCAGTTTCAAGGTCTCCAAGGTCTATGCCCAGTGCAATCATATGCTGATCTTTAGGACTTCCAGACCCCTCACACAACAGTAACCCTGAGCAAGCTTTGAGCGCCAACCAAGTCACTAGCTCCGAAGATAAGGGCTGACTTTGTCTTGCCTTCTAAGAGGGGCTTTGGCATCTTTCGTGGACTAAAATTTTCCCTGAGACATCTTTTGCTTTCACTGGAATACAGTTGTTGCGTTTCCATAACAGATTAACAAAGAATGTTCTAGAACTGGCAGTAGGATCCTCTCATAAGCGTTGCCCTGGAGCCAAGAGACAGTGTAGTATAATCCCGGAGACTGAAGTCTCAGATTTTGAATTGATGTTATGACCAAGTGCAGTGGAAGGACCAGGAAGAGCAGAGCAGGAGGGAAAGGAAGACAGCGATGTGGTCAGGATGCCGAGGCAGACACACCTTCGCTCCTTCCTGCCTTGCTATTGTCCAGCAAGTTACTTCCCCAGAGCTTCAGTTCCCCCAGCAAGAATTCCCAGCATGGCCTCTTGAAGAGGGATTCCTTATCTGTTTATTGAGCATCTATTAAGCACCGTGAGCCTCTTGTCAAACACAGCCAGGTGTTCTTCATCTTCTATCCCAAATGCCTAACACAATGTCTGGTACATTTCAAGCATTTTACCAACGATTATTGAATAAGTAAATAAATGTATGGGTGGGGAAAAAAAATAAATGAATGGAGAAAGCAATGAGTCAGTGTGGAACTGCTGACCTTTGAGACTCTGCTTTGGAAGCGCTGAAGGTGAGAGGAGGTGATGGTTTTGATGTCCCCAGCAGTTACTAGTACTAGCCACTGAAGTAAGTAGAAATAAAAGAGTTGGCTCCCTTCAAAATACACAGCCCATAGAAACAAGGTTGCTACGAAAGGGATGGAAAAAGCCAGAAGTTAACCGGCTCCATTGTGTAAGGAGCAATGTGGCCCAGCAAGACGGTTGGGCCAATTTCATTAATGCCCTTAATGATTAATTTCTTAGTTAATAATTGACATGTCGTAGCAGAGAAGCCTGAAAACTGAAATGGTGATTGTTTCATTATTTCGAATTCTCGTGCCTGTCTGGGTCCTGTTAATAGTCACCATGGGAAACATCTGCAGGGGTAAGGTGCGGTTTTAATCTTCTGACATGTTTAAATAAATTCAAATAAAATAAATGTAAATACAGGTCTCCTGGGGTACCAGAAGAGGGATGAGCATCATCAAGAAGGAGTACTGGACTTCCTTAAATATCTGGGTGCTCTGAACAGGTCTTCATTTAAGATCTGAGGCTCTCCAAACAGGGCTGCCAGAGAATCGAGTCACCCCACACATATCGGGGGCGATTCGTATAACAGGAAGAGCACCGGAGATTTTTGCTTTGTCATTTCCTCTTTGAATACAACAGAAAAATCCATTTAGCCAGGATTCTGGAACTCTGCCGACGTTTCCTGTCCTATCTGACTGTAAAATTCAACAAAGGATCATAAATAATAGACATGAGGCCAAAAATACATCTGGGGAATCCTGTCAAAGAGAAGGGCTGACGTCAATGACTTCTGCATGGCCTCTGATATTTAGTCCCGAGAGTGAGAAGCGAGATTACAGCTGAGGGGAGGGAATGAAGCAGGGACTCAGCTCAGCCCAGGTAGCCCTGGTGTTCTCTGATCTGTTGCTGCATAAAAATTTCCCCAGGGCTTAGCAGGTTAAAACAGCAGTCTGTCTCATGACCTTGAGGGTAAGGAATTTGGGAAAGTTCAGTTGGGCGATTTTTCTGCTTCACTTGTATCATCTCAGGAGGTCTCAGCTAGAGGGTCTGTGGCTTTACCCTTCCGCTCACATGTCTTGAGCCTGGTGGGCTTAACTGGAACTGCTGAGCAGAGTGTGTTCCCAAGACCTCATGGCATGGCAGTCTCAGGGCAGACAACCTCTCACGTGGTGCCCAGGGCTCCCAGAGAAAGTGTTCCAGGAGCCCTGGGTGGAAACTGCACAACTTCTTAGGTCTTTACCCCCAGAAGTTCCAGAATGGCCCTTGGACAGCATTCTACTAGTCAAGCAGGTCACTAAGGACAGGCCAGCTCCAAGTGGAGAGGCATGAGGCTCCACCTCCAGATGGAAGAAGTGTGTGCCCAGCTGCTCAGTTGTATCTGACTCTCTGCAACCCCATGGACTGTATAGTCAACCAGGCTCCTCTGTCTGTGGGATTTCCGAGGCAAGAATACTGGAGTGGGTTGCCATGCCCTCCTCCAGGGGATATTCTCCACCCAGGGACTGAACCCGTGTTTCCTGCCTTGGCAGGTGGATTCTTTATCACTGAGCCACCTGGGAAGCCCAGCCACTGGGAGAAGGAGCAAGCATTTGTGGCCCCATTAACCTAGGCCATTGGAGAATGGAAGAAATATCCCGCCAGTGGAGGGTGGTCCCCTGCAGAAGCCTATTTTCATTTCTCTGCAATAGCAAGAAGGAACTGGAGAGATGAGAGGCAGGCCCCCACCCCAACCTCAGCACTGCATGGCATGTGGGATCTTAGTTTCCCGACCCATGGATCTAATCTGCGTCCCCAGCAGTGGAAGGGCAGAGTCTTAACCACTGGGCCTCCAGGGAAGTCTCACAAGGCAGGTCCTGAACACATCCTCCCAACCTCTCCCAGGGATTCAAGGGTGCTGCAAACAGCCCTGGAGACCCAGAGACCCAAGGCCTTCCCTGTGAGTACCTTTTTCTGAAATGAAAAGGCTCTCTCTGACCTCCCTCCCTGAGCTTTCAGCCTATCTCGTTTACAAAGTCATATACCTCTGGAGGTCTTGAAAAAACAGAGATGCTCTTCCTGCAGCCACGCTGATGAGAAAATTGATGAGGAAACCAAAGCACAGGCCTCAGACCCAGCACATCCTCTAAACATTTACGTGCGGGCCTTTCTTCACCTGTTAAAGACATAATTCTTCATAAACTTTTCCACAATATTTTCCAGTTCCTAAACACAGGGAAGTGGGTGAAGACAATCCATGCATTCCACGACAGACGTTTACTGCCCTCAATCCCGGGGCAAACAGAGCTGACTCCTAGCAGTACAAGGAAGGAAGGAACTCGTAGACCCTTCACACCAAGTGAGTCATAGGGAATGACAAGAGCCCAGGACTCTACAAAACCTTCTCAAAACTCCCCGAGTAAGGACTATCATTTAACTCCTTCACAGACAGGAAGAAATCGACTCGAGAGGTTAGGGGATTTGTCTAATGGCACACATTTGGAGGTGGTGGCAAAGCTGAGATTAGAACCTAGGTCAGGCAGTGAAACCTCCTTTCAGAAGACAAAAATCCCCTCACAGAAAGGAAGCAGAGACTTCCCTGGCGGTCCAGTGGTCAGGACTTTGCCTTCCGATGCTGGGGGTACAGGTTCAGTCCTTGGTTGGGGACCCGGAATCCCACGTGCCTAGTGACCAAAACACTAAAACATGGAACAGAAGCAATATTGTAACAAAGTCAATAAAGACCTTAAAAATGGTCCACATTAAAAAAAAANAGCCATTATCAGTAGGGGAGATGGCAGAAGAACAGGCAGAAGTTTCAGTTATTGGGTGAGACAGCAGGTCAGCATCAGCACAGATTGGACCAGTGATGCTCTTTCCATCTGAACATCTGCCTATTGGTACAGAGTTAGGACCAGGAACCCAAAGCAGAAGGCATTTTGGGTACTTCTTAAGACAGAAGCCATGTGGGCAAAGGAAAGGGCAAGGTTGAGAGCCTGTGTAGAGTAGACACCAAGGTCAATACCACTCATCCAGTCTGGGTGTCCAGTGGGTCTGCTAGATGGCGCCTCCAGTCTGTTCTGAAACGCAGGGAACTTTCTCACTTGTTGCTTCCTGTTACCTGGGCAGCCGAGCCACTGTTGGAAAGTCAGTCATGACAGATGTTTGACATGTAAACACTCGTTAGTAACCACCTCTGGGAATTTCTTCAATTACTTTCCCAATCAATTCACTTGTCTTCTGGAGCTTTGGCCTTGATTGGCCATGCCTATGCTCAGAATGGAAGAAGGAAAAATGCTCTAAGGAAAGGATTGAGCAATGTTAAAATAGTAGGTTGGGTGAGGGCAATGACCTTAATGCTACTGAAATCAGCTGCTTTTTATACTATTCTCAGTTTCAAGGTCTCCAAGGTCTATGCCCAGTGCAATCATATGCTGATCTTTAGGACTTCCAGACCCCTCACACAACAGTAACCCTGAGCAAGCTTTGAGCGCCAACCAAGTCACTAGCTCCGAAGATAAGGGCTGACTTTGTCTTGCCTTCTAAGAGGGGCTTTGGCATCTTTCGTGGACTAAAATTTTCCCTGAGACATCTTTTGCTTTCACTGGAATACAGTTGTTGCGTTTCCATAACAGATTAATAAAGAATGTTCTAGAACTGGCAGTAGGATCCTCTCATAAGCGTTGCCCTGGAGCCAAGAGACAGTGTAGTATAATCCCGGAGACTGAAGTCTCAGATTTTGAATTGATGTTATGACCAAGTGCAGTGGAAGGACCAGGAAGAGCAGAGCAGGAGGGAAAGGAAGACAGCGATGTGGTCAGGATGCCGAGGCAGACACACCTTCGCTCCTTCCTGCCTTGCTATTGTCCAGCAAGTTACTTCCCCAGAGCTTCAGTTCCCCCAGCAAGAATTCCCAGCATGGCCTCTTGAAGAGGGATTCCTTATCTGTTTATTGAGCATCTATTAAGCACCGTGAGCCTCTTGTCAAACACAGCCAGGTGTTCTTCATCTTCTATCCCAAATGCCTAACACAATGTCTGGTACATTTCAAGCATTTTACCAACGATTATTGAATAAGTAAATAAATGTATGGGTGGGGAAAAAAAATAAATGAATGGAGAAAGCAATGAGTCAGTGTGGAACTGCTGACCTTTGAGACTCTGCTTTGGAAGCGCTGAAGGTGAGAGGAGGTGATGGTTTTGATGTCCCCAGCAGTTACTAGTACTAGCCACTGAAGTAAGTAGAAATAAAAGAGTTGGCTCCCTTCAAAATACACAGCCCATAGAAACAAGGTTGCCACGAAAGGGATGGAAAAAGCCAGAAGTTAACCGGCTCCATTGTGTAAGGAGCAATGTGGCCCAGCAAGACGGTTGGGCCAATTTCATTAATGCCCTTAATGATTAATTTCTTAGTTAATAATTGACATGTCGTAGCAGAGAAGCCTGAAAACTGAAATGGTGATTGTTTCATTATTTCGAATTCTCGTGCCTGTCTGGGTCCTGTTAATAGTCACCATGGGAAACATCTGCAGGGGTAAGGTGCGGTTTTAATCTTCTGACATGTTTAAATAAATTCAAATAAAATAAATGTAAATACAGGTCTCCTGGGGTACCAGAAGAGGGATGAGCATCATCAAGAAGGAGTACTGGACTTCCTTAAATATCTGGGTGCTCTGAACAGGTCTTCATTTAAGATCTGAGGCTCTCCAAACAGGGCTGCCAGAGAATCGAGTCACCCCACACATATCGGGGGCGATTCGTATAACAGGAAGAGCACCGGAGATTTTTGCTTTGTCATTTCCTCTTTGAATACAACAGAAAAATCCATTTAGCCAGGATTCTGGAACTCTGCCGACGTTTCCTGTCCTATCTGACTGTAAAATTCAACAAAGGATCATAAATAATAGACATGAGGCCAAAAATACATCTGGGGAATCCTGTCAAAGAGAAGGGCTGACGTCAATGACTTCTGCATGGCCTCTGATATTTAGTCCCGAGAGTGAGAAGCGAGATTACAGCTGAGGGGAGGGAATGAAGCAGGGACTCAGCTCAGCCCAGGTAGCCCTGGTGTTCTCTGATCTGTTGCTGCATAAAAATTTCCCCAGGGCTTAGCAGGTTAAAACAGCAGTCTGTCTCATGACCTTGAGGGTAAGGAATTTGGGAAAGTTCAGTTGGGCGATTTTTCTGCTTCACTTGTATCATCTCAGGAGGTCTCAGCTAGAGGGTCTGTGGCTTTACCCTTCCGCTCACATGTCTTGAGCCTGGTGGGCTTAACTGGAACTGCTGAGCAGAGTGTGTTCCCAAGACCTCATGGCATGGCAGTCTCAGGGCAGACAACCTCTCACGTGGTGCCCAGGGCTCCCAGAGAAAGTGTTCCAGGAGCCCTGGGTGGAAACTGCACAACTTCTTAGGTCTTTACCCCCAGAAGTTCCAGAATGGCCCTTGGACAGCATTCTACTAGTCAAGCAGGTCACTAAGGACAGGCCAGCTCCAAGTGGAGAGGCATGAGGCTCCACCTCCAGATGGAAGAAGTGTGTGCCCAGCTGCTCAGTTGTATCTGACTCTCTGCAACCCCATGGACTGTATAGTCAACCAGGCTCCTCTGTCTGTGGGATTTCCGAGGCAAGAATACTGGAGTGGGTTGCCATGCCCTCCTCCAGGGGATATTCTCCACCCAGGGACTGAACCCGTGTTTCCTGCCTTGGCAGGTGGATTCTTTATCACTGAGCCACCTGGGAAGCCCAGCCACTGGGAGAAGGAGCAAGCATTTGTGGCCCCATTAACCTAGGCCATTGGAGAATGGAAGAAATATCCCGCCAGTGGAGGGTGGTCCCCTGCAGAAGCCTATTTTCATTTCTCTGCAATAGCAAGAAGGAACTGGAGAGATGAGAGGCAGGCCCCCACCCCAACCTCAGCACTGCATGGCATGTGGGATCTTAGTTTCCCGACCCATGGATCTAATCTGCGTCCCCAGCAGTGGAAGGGCAGAGTCTTAACCACTGGGCCTCCAGGGAAGTCTCACAAGGCAGGTCCTGAACACATCCTCCCAACCTCTCCCAGGGATTCAAGGGTGCTGCAAACAGCCCTGGAGACCCAGAGACCCAAGGCCTTCCCTGTGAGTACCTTTTTCTGAAATGAAAAGGCTCTCTCTGACCTCCCTCCCTGAGCTTTCAGCCTATCTCGTTTACAAAGTCATATACCTCTGGAGGTCTTGAAAAAACAGAGATGCTCTTCCTGCAGCCACGCTGATGAGAAAATTGATGAGGAAACCAAAGCACAGGCCTCAGACCCAGCACATCCTCTAAACATTTACGTGCGGGCCTTTCTTCACCTGTTAAAGACATAATTCTTCATAAACTTTTCCACAATATTTTCCAGTTCCTAAACACAGGGAAGTGGGTGAAGACAATCCATGCATTCCACGACAGACGTTTACTGCCCTCAATCCCGGGGCAAACAGAGCTGACTCCTGGCAGTACAAGGAAGGAAGGAACTCGTAGACCCTTCACACCAAGTGAGTCATAGGGAATGACAAGAGCCCAGGACTCTACAAAACCTTCTCAAAACTCCCCGAGTAAGGACTATCATTTAACTCGTTCACAGACAGGAAGGAATCGACTCGAGAGGTTAGGGGATTTGTCTAATGGCACACATTTGGAGGTGGTGGCAAAGCTGAGATTAGAACCTAGGTCAGGCAGTGAAACCTCCTTTCAGAAGACAAAAATCCCCTCACAGAAAGGAAGCAGAGACTTCCCTGGCGGTCCAGTGGTCAGGACTTTGCCTTCCGATGCTGGGGGTACAGGTTCGGTCCTTGGTTGGGGACCCGGAATCCCACGTGCCTAGTGACCAAAACACTAAAACATGGAACAGAAGCAATATTGTAACAAAGTCAATAAAGACCTTAAAAATGGTCCACATTAAAAAAAAATAGAAAGGAAGCAATTGCACTTCTGGGTAAACACATCTGGGTACAGAGCGTGCTTGTCTTCCTAAAGTCCCCTCCTTCACATCTCCATCATTAGCGCTGGAGAGGCGACTAGAGAGGAACCTGAAGCAACATACAGGACCAAATTTTCCAGTTAAGCTACGATCTCTCCAGGCCCTGGTTGTCTTCTTTGGTGCTTTTGAAAAATATCCATCGTCTCTGGAGATCAGGCTGGCAGTATATAAAAGAGAGCTATAAAACTGTCCCTACACTTTGACCCAATGGTCCCCGCTGTGGAATAGACCCCAGGGGAAATATGCAAAAGAGAAAAGCAAGCAAATAGCACCGAGAGGTTTACGGTAACACCATTCACAACAGTGGAAAAATGGGGCGTGACCCAATGGCCCAAATTAGGAAAAGGTTATGCGAACTATGGTACATTAAGACAATGGAATGTTATGTTACTATTAAAGGGAACTGAGTTTACAGATTCTGTTGATATATCGAAAGGCACATGTAAGATAATCGCAAGAGAAAAGAAAAGAATGTGTACACCCTGACTGCGGACATAAATCAGTCTGCGTGCTCATCGATAAGGATCAGAAGCCCACAGAATGCTGCAGATAGCTGGTGCTTGACGTTTATAGCATTTTTCCCCCTCTAAACTCCATAATACCTTGAAAAAAGATCCATCATTCACGTTTGTTCCCGGTGAGGAGAGAGGGGATTTCCTCATTCCGGGGCTCAGTATGTGTCTGCAACATAATGTGTCTGTAGGAAGCCAGTAGCTGGCTCATCCATGATAGAAACATGGAGTTCAGGGCAAGAGGAGGGGCTGCCTGGCCTACACTCACTGGACCATCTCTCTGTAATCACAGATAGTTCTGGGCCCCGCAGCCTGGGCCAGATGAGCGCCCATTTCAAGGGGGATAACTAGCATGTTTGGTGACTAAGGACCATGGAATACGGGAAGAGCTCAAAAAGCCTGGGAATATCTGGTCTGAAGCAGAACAACCTATCAGAGACCCAAGAAACTCTCCTCCAGCCCTTGGGAAGCAGTCATTTGAGAAGGGGTTGGGCTTGCTTAGTGGGTTGGGAAGACCTATGGACAGAAGTTATGGAAGAGCAGACTTCAGGCTGACATGAGGAATACAGTACGCAAGAGGCGGTGAGTCCCACACAACCAGAAGTGTGGACGCAAAGCATGTAAATTTCCATCACATAAATGGCCCTCCAGTTTGACCTTCACCAGCTCCAGCAGAATTACGCATCAACCCAAGGGACAGACACAGTTCCTCTGATTCATGGAGGCCTGAGGGAAAAACATGGTAAAAATAGAATATTCTGCCCTCCATGTACCAAGATAATTTTACTGACCTGCTGTCAGTGGGGCTTCCATTGTCAGCTGTTTTCCTAGGACTGATCCTAAGTGTTTACAAAGTGATGTTGTGGAGAACTACAGATAGGCCAGAGGTACAACCTGGTTTCCAATGGAAAGTGAGTTGTCCTGAACTGAGCAGGATCCATGATCTTTGACCTCATCAGTGACGCAAACAGCTATGTCTTCAAGAAATTTACCCTAAGAGAATGTTGTAGTCTAGTGGTTTCTGCACTGTTTAAAATGAGAAGCCCATCAGTAAAATAATAATAATAATAATAATAATAATAACCTGAGTATGTACCCCTAATGTCTGTATGCTAATATACAAATTTAAACATGAACTGGGGCTTCCAGGTGGCGCCAGGTGGTAATAAAGAATCTGCCTGCCAGTGCAGGAAACACAAGGGACATGGTTTTGATCCCTGTATGGGGAAGATCCCCTGGAGAAGGAAATGGCAACTCACTCCCATATTCTTGCCTGGAAAACTCTATGGATAGAGGAGCCTGGTGGGCTACAGTCCATGGGGTCGCAAAGAGTAGGACATGACTGAGTGACTGAACATGCACACACATGAACTACTGTCAAAACATATTAAATATCCACAAAGTTCAATTTCTTTCTTACCTATCTGCAAAAGTACATAAACAGAAGCTCCAGTATTTTCTCTCTAAGCTCCTTGGATCATTTTACTCACCCCTCCCTCCCTGCCCTCAACTTGAATACTCACTAAGAGTCCATAGCTCATGCCAACAGAGAGGTCAGTCTGATAATATTGGAGCAACTATAATAGGAACAAACACATCGGGCTTTAAGATAATGGGAATATCTAATAAATACTACTACCTCTGGAAAAAAAAAGTAGATCTATTGGTAGGTATCAGCGCTGTGATTTGAGCAACTTTTCTCAAACCAGTTTAAAAGTATGGTGAATAAAATCTTATAATAAAAAATGTGCAATTTTATAACAACTAAATAGAAAGCTTTAAAAAGTAAAGGATAAAAAATAAGGGATCTCACTACTGAATGTCAGTCGTGCTACCTACTGAATGGATGGATTCATCTATTAATTCAGTATTTATTAAGAACCTACTAAGTATCGATGAGGTATTGTGTGCTAGATGTTGGGGACACAGTAAGAGGAAGAGAAACAGAGGGTCCCTGAGATGGATGAGACAGAAAACACGCATGCAGATAAACAAATTTCTGATTATAAACTGTGGTCCGTGCCATGAATTAAATGAGCAAGGTGATGTGATACACAGGGATGGGAGGAGGGAAGAGACAACTTCAGAGAAGGTCCCCAGGGTGGGCTTCTCAGGAAAGTGATGCTGAAGATTGAGGAGAGGCTGTCACATGGAAGAGGGGAAAGACCTCACAGCACATTGCCAAACACAAATCATGACACCCAAAGGCCCTAAACCAAAGGGCAAACTTACACTCACCTTTTAGTTGGAGTCCATCATGTCTGTTTCCTTATTTTTTTTAAACTTTTTGGCTGTGCTGCATGGCCTGCAGGGTTTTAGTTTTTTGACCAGGGATTGAACAGGTGCCCCTGCAGTGGGGGCACGGAGTCTTAACCACTGACTGCCAGGGAAGTCACCCATCTTGTATATTTTAATATGCTCTAGGGTGGCTTCCCTAGTGCCTCAGTCGGAAAAGAGTCTGCCTGCAATGCCAGAGACCTGAGTTCGATCCCTGGGTCGGGAAGATCCCCTGGAGAAGGAAAAGCCAACCCACTCCAGTATTCTTGCCTGGAGAATTCCATGGACAGAGGACCCTAGTCCATGGGGGTCACAAAGAGTCAGACTCAACTGAGTGATTAACTTTCAGGCTGGCACTAGTGGTAAAGAACACGCTTGCCAATGCAGGTGACATAAGAGACACAGGGTTAAATCCCTGGGTTGGGAAGACCGCCTGGAGAAGGATATGCCAACTCACTTCAGGATTCTTGCCTGGAGAATCCATGGACAAAGGAGCCTGGGGGGGCTATAGTCCATAGGATCACACAGAGTCGGACACTCCTAAAGCAGGGTTGTTTTCTCAGGCTCCCGATGCACCGAGTGTACAGGCATCTGGTGCTAAGAACTTCCCTATAATTGGGCATTAATGTCCTCATTCAAGGAAACACACACGCTCTCCTCTCCTTGGTCAAGGCTTCCTGACAACCTTTCTGGATGACACCGAGACAAGACTTCACAGCTACAAACTCCCCACTGGCCCTGCCCGTGGGGAGCCCTCTTAGTTGAGCAGGGTCACCCAAACCACACCAGTGGGTACAGCAAACAAAACTGTGGACTTGTTCTAAAGTAGTTCAAATTCCCTGCAAGTGCACCTGATTCATCTTAAAATGTAAGACACCTGAATTGAGTACATTGCAGTTTCCGTGCCCACTGAAGACGTAAGTGCATGGTCGGTAGGGTGGATTTATGAGACGGTACCATCTGGGATTCACATTCTGTTCATTCGGTCGAGCTAAGTGCGGTCAGGAATGCGGGAAGAGCCGTGCTGAAATGGGGGAGCAGATAAGCAGTTAAGACGCCTTAAGTGAACCCAGCTGGACGAGCAGGCCCGTCAGTAGCAGCGCCACACCAGGCAACCCCGCTGAGCCAACTTCAGGCTCACTTAACCCTCAGACGTTTGAAAAGCAAAACACCAGTTCCATTGCTGTTTCATCTCACTCGCTTTCTGTGCATGCTTACGTGACAAGAAAACCAGAAGAGAGATCACCCAGACACACGTGAGACAANGAATAAAATCTTATAATAAAAAATGTGCAACTTTATAACAACTAAATAGAAAGCTTTAAAAAGTAAAGGATAAAAAATAAGGGATCTCACTACTGAATGTCAGTCGTGCTACCTACTGAATGGATGGATTCATCTATTAATTCAGTATTTATTAAGAACCTACTAAGTATCGATGAGGCATTGTGTGCTAGATGTTGGGGACACAGTAAGAGGAAGAGAAACAGAGGGTCCCTGAGATGGATGAGACAGAAAACACGCATGCAGATAAACAAATTTCTGATTATAAACTGTGGTCCGTGCCATGAATTAAATGAGCAAGGTGATGTGATACACAGGGATGGGAGGAGGGAAGAGACAACTTCAGAGAAGGTCCCCAGGGTGGGCTTCTCAGGAAAGTGATGCTGAAGATTGAGGAGAGGCTGTCACATGGAAGAGGGGAAAGACCTCACAGCACATTGCCAAACACAAATCATGACACCCAAAGGCCCTAAACCAAAGGGCAAACTTACACTCACCTTTTAGTTGGAGTCCATCATGTCTGTTTCCTTATTTTTTTTAAACTTTTTGGCTGTGCTGCATGGCCTGCAGGGTTTTAGTTTTTTGACCAGGGATTGAACAGGTGCCCCTGCAGTGGGGGCACGGAGTCTTAACCACTGACTGCCAGGGAAGTCACCCATCTTGTATATTTTAATATGCTCTAGGGTGGCTTCCCTAGTGCCTCAGTCGGAAAAGAGTCTGCCTGCAATGCCAGAGACCTGAGTTCGATCCCTGGGTCGGGAAGATCCCCTGGAGAAGGAAAAGCCAACCCACTCCAGTATTCTTGCCTGGAGAATTCCATGGACAGAGGACCCTAGTCCATGGGGGTCACAAAGAGTCAGACTCAACTGAGTGATTAACTTTCAGGCTGGCACTAGTGGTAAAGAACACGCTTGCCAATGCAGGAGACATAAGAGACACAGGGTTAAATCCCTGGGTTGGGAAGACCGCCTGGAGCAGGAAATGCCAACTCACTTCAGGATTCTTGCCTGGAGAATCCATGGACAAAGGAGCCTGGGGGGGCTATAGTCCATAGGATCACACAGAGTCGGACACTCCTAAAGCAGAGTTGTTTTCTCAGGCTCCCGATGCACCGAGTGTACAGGCATCTGGTGCTAAGAACTTCCCTATAATTGGGCATTAATGTCCTCATTCAAGGAAACACACACGCTCTCCTCTCCTTGGTCAAGGCTTCCTGACAACCTTTCTGGATGACACCGAGACAAGACTTCACAGCTACAAACTCCCCACTGGCCCTGCCCGTGGGGAGCCCTCTTAGTTGAGCAGGGTCACCCAACCCACACCAGTGGGTACAGCAAACAAAACTGTGGACTTGTTCTAAAGTAGTTCAAATTCCCTGCAAGTGCGCCTGATTCATCTTTAAATGTAAGATACCTGGATTGAGTACATTGCAGTTTCCGTGCCCACTGAAGACGTAAGTGCATGGTCGGTAGGGTGGATTTATGAGACGGTACCATCTGGGATTCACATTCTGTCCATTAGGTCGAGCTAAGTGCGGTCAGGAATGCGGGAAGAGCCGTGCTGAAATGGGGGAGCAGATAAGCAGTTAAGACGCCTTAAGTGAACCCAGCTGGACGAGCAGGCCCGTCAGTAGCAGCGCCACACCAGGCAACCCCGCTGAGCCAACTTCAGGCTCACTTAACCCTCAGACGTTTGAAAAGCAAAACACCAGTCCATTGCTGTTTCATCTCACTCGCTTTCTGTGCATGCTTACGTGACAAGAAAACCAGAAGAGAGATCACCCAGACACACGTGAGACAACAAAGAAAAAGGGTAAATTTGACCTTGAACTTGAACTTGACTCACAGTCTAGGATTTTGTGGGAGGATTTTTTTTCACAACAGCTATGAATCTCAGAGGATCATTGACACTTAGTTCAGTTCTGAATATTGCCAATGAAAGGGTGAGGAGGAAAGTCCCCAGACTCTGTTTATAGAGAGATAACCCTGAAGTCAGGTTAAAAAAAAATAACTGATATTAAAATAGTATTAGAAGAGAAAGAGCTTTCTAATGGGACCAGGAATAGCAGAGACACTTCTGATATGAAACCTTTGTCACTTTAATGTCAAAGAAGCATGAGGAAAGGGAACCCTCGTGCCTTGCGGGCGGGACTGTAAATTGGCGCAGCCACTATAGAGAACTGTGTGGATGCTGTTCAGTCGCTCAGTCGTGTCCAACTCTTTGTGACCCCATGGACTGCAGCACGCCAGGCCTCCCTNGCGGGCGGGACTGTAAATTGGCGCAGCCACTATAGAGAACTGTGTGGATGCTGTTCAGTCGCTCAGTCGTGTCCAACTCTTTGTGACCCCATGGACTGCAGCACGCCAGGCTTCCCTGTCTTTCACTGTCTCCAGAGTTTGTTCAAATTCATGTCCACTGAGTCGGTGATGCTGTCTAACCATCTCATCCTCTGCCACCCATTTCTTCTTTTGCCATCAATCTTTCCCAGCATCAGGGTCTTTTCTAATGAGTTGACTTTTCACACCAGGTGGCCAAAGTATTAGAGCTTCAGCTTCAGCATCAGTCCTTCCATTGAATATTCAGGGTTGATTTCCTTTAAGATGAAAGTACCTAAAAAAACTAAAAATAGAACTATGATCCAGCAATCCATATGATCCAGCAATCCTACTCCTGGGTATTTTTCCAAAGGAAAAAAAACCACGAAGTTTGAAAAGATATATGTCCTCCCATGTTTGTGTGCATGTAGTCACTCAGTCGTGTCCGACTCTTTGCAACCCCATGGACTGTAGCCCACCAGGCTCCTCTGTCCATGGGGATTCTCCAGGCAAGAATACTGGAGTGGGTTGCCATTTCCTCCTTCAGGGGATCTTCCCACCCAAGGGATTGAACCCAGGGCTCCTGCATTGCAGGCGGATTCTTTACCATCTGAGACATCAGGGAAGCCCACCCCCATGTTTATTGCCATGTTATTTAAAATTACCAAGATATGGAAACAACCTAAGTAAGTGCCCAGCAATAGAGCAATGGATAAAGAAAATGGTATGTATGTAAATACAATGGAATACGACTTGGCCATAAAAAATACAATGAAATCTTGCCATTTGTGACAATAAGAATGGATCTAANTTTGGGGATCTTCCCACCCAAGGGATTGAACCCAGGGCTCCTGCATTGCAGGAGGATTCTTTACCATCTGAGACACCAGGGAAGCCCACCCCCATGTTTATTGCCATGTTATTTAAAATTACCAAGATATGGAAACAACCTAAGTGCCCAGCAATAGAGCAATGGATAAAGAAAATGGTATGTATGTAAATACAATGGAATACGACTCGGCCATAAAAAATACAATGAAATCTTGCCATTTGTGACAATAAGAATGGATCTAGAGGCTAGTAGGCTAAGTGAAATAAGTCAGACAGAGAAAGACAAATACCATATGATTTCAGTTACATGTGGAATCTTAAAAAAAAAACCCACCAGATCTATAGAGAACAAATTGGTGGCTGCCTGAGACAGGGGCTAGGGATGGGTAAAATGGGGAAACAGAGTCAAAAGGTACAAATTTCCGGTTATACAATAAATATGTCCTGGGGATGTAATGTACAACATCCAAATTACTATAAATAATAATACAGTGCTGCATATTTGAAAGTTGCTAAGAGTAAACCTTAAAAGTTCTCATCAAAAGAAAAAAATTCTGAAACTTTATATAATGATGGATGTTAACCAGACTCATTGTGCTGGTTATTTCATAATATGTACAAATATTGAATCTATGTTGTATAACTGAAATAATATCATGTTTTGTGTCATTTTACCTCCATGTTAAAAAAAACACACACAAATTGACGTATATCCAATGGTTGTATAAAAATGTAATCTGGAAAAAAAGAATGTAATCTCAGTAATCGTTTACACACTTAAAACAGAGAGCAACTAAATGCATAAAAATTCAACCAGGGAAGAAATGTGTATTCCAGAGAATGTAGACCAGAATTGGTTTGATTTTGATTCCCAACAAAACCTAAAAATTAGTGCATAACAGATGGTAAGTAAACACTGAGAAAAGGAACACGTGAAAGATACAGCTAAACTAGCTTCAGTTATTTAAAAGATTTTTTAAAAGATTAATCTAAAAAATAGAGAAGCCTGTGTCCTGTGTGCCATGATTTGCAATAGATGTGTAACAGAATCTCTCAGGGTCTCTTGGTCAGAGGAGACACATGGGTTCCATGTAGAGGTGGCGGGATCCGCGGTTGATAGAACAACTGAGTGGACTCTTGGCCCTGTGTGAGCCTAAAGTGGGTCCCCACCGTCTGGCCCTAGTCCTGCTCACTGAACTGTTTTGCTAGCCTCCCAGTGGACACATGGAAGACCATGTATCATGTTTATGATTGATGCCACGTTATAAGGGACTGTCAGCACGCTGGAGGGTTCTACCCAAGCGTCCACACACAAGCTATGGGAACTCCTGTGGGCTTCGATTTTCTTCTCTGAGTCTCAGCAACATGAGAATACCTCCTAGAGGCTTTGCAGAAGTTAAACACCCAGGAGAGAGATTCAGTAAATGTGGATTTCCTTCTAATCTTTAGAAAGGGCTGGGATTCAATCTTATCTCGATAGCTGAGATTGAAAGATTAAAAATCCAAAACAAAATATAATAGAATACACGTCTTATCTTAAAATAGGCAAAGGGTAGCCAAGGGAGAATGAACCTAATATCAACTTTGATTAAAAAAATAGAAACCCTGGGAATGTCTTAATTGCCTATGAGTTCATGGTAAAAGGGTAGCTTTTAGACTTCTTTTTAATGTATCTGATTCTGGATTTTTTTTTTTTTTCCGCCACACATGCTGGGAGGGATTGGGCGCAGGAGGAAAAGGGGACGACAGAGGATGAGATGGCTGGATGGCATCACTGACTCGATGGACATGAGTTTGAGTGAACTCTGGGAGATGGGGATGGACAGGGAGGCCTGGCGTGCTGAGATTCAAGGGGTTGCAAACAGTCGGACATGACTGAGCGACTGAACTGACTGACTGACTGACAGGGTTTGAGGGGATCCTAGTTTTGCGACCAGGGATCGAACCCCAGCCCAGAGCAGTGGAAGCACATAGTCCTAACCAGTGCACCACCAGGGAACTTCCAGAGGTAGCTTTTAAAAAGATACACAATCCGAAGATACCTATAGTAGAGCTGGTGTAGCGTGGAATAGGGCTGATGGCTGAGTGTTCCAATTACGCAAAATTTGGTCAATGAAAGAATGCGTTTCCTAAAAGAAAAGACTGTTTATGGATGAAATTAGTTTCCACATGAAGTCATGGCACCTCCATTAGGCTCTCTAGGAGGAGAGTACGCTTGTTTGAGGTCTTTCAAGGTCTTTCTCAGCAACACGTGGGGTCCCTCATTCCTGGGCTTCTCTCCCATGGGCTCTGGTCTGGCAGAGAGGTGCGCATGGCCTTTGCCTGAGTGCTGCCTAACACCCAATCTCCTGGGCAAGGAAGCTCTTCTCATATTTGGAGACTTGGTCTGGCAGCATCACCATGTAGTGTTATGAATCTGTTTCTTACCAAGATGAGGCAGTAATAAAATAAAAAGAGAGGAAGTCCCAGTTCTAGAAAGACTGAAAGTCTCAATTTCTGCTCACTTTTGAGTCACGTGGAGGTGATAACAAGTACTCAGGTAAGGTCTGNATGTCTCAATTTCTGCTCACGTTTGAGTCACGTGGAGGTGATAACAAGTACTCAGTTAAGGTCTGCACTGACCAAGGAATCATCGGTTCAAAATACTGTATATTTATTGAGTGATCAAACTGATCTCTTCTTTAAAAATACTTATTTATTTTATTTTTATTTGCTCGGCTCTGCTGAGTCTTAGCTGTGGCATGGAAAATCTTTAGGGTTAGGGTTAATTTGCAGCATGTGGGATCTAATTTCCCAACCAGGGATTGAACCTTGGTCCCCTGCTTTGGGAAATCAGAGTCTTAGCCACTGGACCACCAGGGAAGTCCCTGGTGATCTCTTAATAGTGAAGAATTCTGTAATTCAAATGTGATCCTGTAGGTGACCCTTCTCTTGTTTCTCTATTAGCTGAAAGTATTGTAACAATTTATAACCTAGTCTCATAAACTCATATCAGGAAGGACCATTGAGTCTTTCCTGGAACTTAGTTATTTTTTAAATTCATATTGACTCAGATAACATACTTTTCAAATTTTGTTGTTTACAGAAGCAAGTCATCACTGAGTCATGTTTACAGTAAAAGTAGGCAAAAGGACAGTAATGTACTAAAATAAAAGAAACACACCACATTGAGTCTGTACAGAAATAAATTTGTTTCATATTTACAAATACAGGTATTCAAAACGGACTTTCTTTAAATAAAGTCTTTCTTCTCATCTGCATCTGTATTTAGTACATGCCAACATTATTAAAAACAAAGCCATTTTTTAGTTAGGGGAATAAAAATGCATCACATCTGCTTTTTTTTTTTTTCCAAAAAGAAAAAAGAGGAAATATTTTCACCATTCTTAAAGTGATCAAAAATATCCAAGTGGACTTTTAGGGAGTTTTCCAAAAGCAAAAGAAAGGGGAAGTTAAATAGAGGAGAATCTGGTACCTGAATGTATTTTTTCCCAAAATATAAAAGATTAGTTTCGCAAAAATCAAAGCACAGTGTATCTCAGGGGCTCAGAATAGCTCCTGAACTATCTGGATAAGTATATCATTTGTTATACAATTTATATCATTATAAATGTGAATCTGGTGTTAAGGTATGAGAAGAATACAAGCTCTATAAAGGAGTATATTATGATTTTCTATGGTGACAAGTTGTTATCAGTAATTTTGAATCTCAGCCCTTTGCTTGTTAAGCTTTACACTAAACAGAGCTTCCAAATTAAGAATATATTTGAAACACTTTCTTAAATTGCCTTTAACATGAGACTCCTTGATTGAATCCAACCTGCTTTGTGCTGCCGACTCTCTTGTTTTCACTGGCTAGCAGCGCCGACCCTAGACAGTGGGTCAGGAAGGTAGAAAGACACCCAAATATCCTCCCCAAATAGCTGACATACCTGTGGAGGCAGAGCTGTCTTGACTGCACTTCACCACGCTGGCATTTTTCTGTCCAAGTCTTCCCACCATGGGAAATCGTCTGTGAACGAATCTGTCTTCTAGTTCACTGGGTTACCTTTTCCTCAAAATTCTGTTTACCTGAGGTTCTTGCTTCTTCTCCCCAGAAATCTATTGCATTCAGTCTTTCTCCTCTTCCAGTTAGCTCTCTGATTGAAAACATAAATATTGAATGTAACATGACTTCTGGGCGCTGTTCAGAATAGTTCTAAGTGGCAAAATATCCCCCTGCAAAAGAANCCAGAAATCTATTGCATTCAGTCTTTCTCCTCTTCCAGTTAGCTCTCTGATTGAAAACATAAATATTGAATGTAACATGACTTCTGGGCGCTGTTCAGAATAGTTCTAAGTGGCAAAATATCCCCCTGCAAAAGAAGAGAGGATTTATGGAGGTAAATGGTACTGAGAATGAATCTAGTGTGGATATTCCTGTTGCTAGTTGGACTGTGAAGAAAGCTGAGTGCTGAAGAATTGATGCTTTTGAACTGTGGTGTTGGAGAAAACTCTTGAGAGTCCNTATGTCTCTTCTGTGTCCATCTATTTTGGTTTTGCTTATGTGCTCACAGTGGGTAAGAATGTGTCTAACTCACTTTGAACAGTACACAATTCAATACCATTACTAAGCAGGCGCTCTCTCTCTCTCTCTCTCTCTCTCTCTCTCTCTCTCTCTCTCTTTTTAGTATTTAGTTTTAGTCATTTGGCTGCATCGGGTCTTAAGGCGGTACGCAGGATGTCTGATCTTGGTTGCAGCATGCAAACTCTTAGCTGCAGCGCACAGGATCTGGTTCCCTGAACTGGAATCCAGTCTGGGTTCTCTGCATTGGGAGTGCGGAGTCTTAAGCCACTGGACCACCAGGGAAGTCCCGCCCAGCAGGCTCTTAGTGTGTACACTTCTCATACAGATCTGAGTCNGCAGCGCACAGGATCTGGTTCCCTGAACTGGAATCCAGTCTGGGTTCTCTGCATTGGGAGTGCGGAGTCTTAAGCCACTGGACCACCAGGGAAGTCCCGCCCAGCAGGCTCTTAGTGTGTACACTTCTCATACAGATCTGAGTCGGTTTGACCTGGGCTTGGGGAGGGCAGGACCCAGCTCCAGGACACAGATCACAGAGTTAAGTATGAGCAGAGAGACAGGGTTGAGAATTAAAAACCCATGCAAAAGGCAGCGCCGCTGTGAAGGTCCTCTGAGGAGGCAGAATCCAGGCAGAAGACCGTCAGAGGGCAAGCAGAACAGGTTAGAAAGGGAGGGCAGAAGGTTTAATGAGCAAGGAGGAAATAGGTAACATGTGATGGTTTTCTCTGAGCTCCTCCACCAGGGATATATTCCTGAGTGTATGATTTTAGAAGCTCTGACACACTCTTTTCATAGTTCACCCAGTATCTCGGGGTTTGGAGCATGCATCTGGACGTGTACCTTCCCACATGTGAATTAGTGTCTTTTCTTACAGTCAGTTGTGATTTTGATCATCTGCAAAGTACTTCAATTGTAAGCATCTCAATGGCAGGAATTTGTCAGAAACGCCCCTGCCCGCCCCCTTCATGGTCTACCCTGGAACGCTTGAGGAACTGCCCCAGGCCTCTTGCAACCTGGGTTGACTGAAAGCAGGGTCCACTGGGTGCCCCCAAAATGAAGGACTCATTTTGCTAATACTAAACCGAGGACCTCTCCCACGCTGTACCTTTCTCCTCACCCACATCATTCTCTTCCTACCACCAGGCACCTCCTCACTCCCCAGCCCTTACCTAGCAGGCTCTTCACAGGCACATTTCTCAGCCAGATCTGAACTGGTTTGGCCTGGGCTTGGGGAGGGCAGGACCTGGCTCCAGGACACAGACCACGGAGTTGAGCATGAGCTGAGAGACAGGGCCCTGGAGGAGGATGTTAGAGAAAGCCATCGCGTGTTATCTCTTTCCTCCTTACTCATTAAACTTTCTGCCCTCCCTTTCTGACTTGCTCCGCTTGCCCGGTCCAAGTCTCCTCCGGCTGGGTTTGCAGCTTTCTCTGACACAGCACTTTCTCTGAAAAACCCTGCCTCAGGCTAAACGGGCCCCAGGCTGAGAATCTCTGCACTTTTGTGCAGGCAGGCTTGCCCAATGCATCCCAGAAAGAGATCTAGAAAGAGGTCCTTCTTGTGGTTGTCCACACCCGTGGCTCTGGCCTGTTCATCCCACGTTTCTGACACCCTTGCCCCACTTCCTCCACCATGAAGGAGAGTGAAAAGCTAAAGGTTGAACCACTTACATCCTGTTTTAACAGATATATGATCATTAGCAAATAAATATAATATATAATTCAAGTGACTGAATAAAAACAGCTCACCTTTGGGTGGATATAGCTTTGGGGTTAAATAGAAACTTTTTTGCGTAAAATTAGAACCAGTTGCTGTGTTTTCAGAAACGGCTTTGCTTTGCCAAGCAAATTGGCAGAGATGTTCTTGCAATAAAAGGACCACATCCTAATATCTTTTCCTAGCTCCAGTTTATAAAATGCGGTCTCTATGGCATTTCCAAACATCAGGGAATTGTAACTTCCTCCCATCACACCACCAACGTTGCTAGGAACACAAAGAGACAAGCCAACATCTTTATTAATTTTTTTAAATAAATTGTTACTGTACACATGTCAAGTGTTAGAAATTGGGCTAAGCTCTATGAGAATTACAGTTGCATAGATGCTCTGATCCCTGGTCCTCAGGCACTCACAGTCCAGCAGGGGACACCAGACAGGTACATTGCGCCACACAAGGCAGAGTGTCATAACTGCCATGGGAGTGAGTGGTGGGGAATTCACGNCCCAGCCCTTACCTAGCAGGCTCTTCACAGGCACATTTCTCAGCCAGATCTGAACTGGTTTGGCCTGGGCTTGGGGAGGGCAGGACCTGGCTCCAGGACACAGACCACGGAGTTGAGCATGAGCTGAGAGACAGGGCCCTGGAGGAGGATGTTAGAGAAAGCCATCGCGTGTTATCTCTTTCCTCCTTACTCATTAAACTTTCTGCCCTCCCTTTCTGACTTGCTCCGCTTGCCCGGTCCAGGTCTCCTCCGGCTGGGTTTGCAGCTTTCTCTGACACAGCATTTTCTCTGAAAAACCCTGCCTCAGGCTAAACGGGCCCCAGGCTGAGAATCTCTGCATTTTTGCGCAGGCAGGCTTGCCCAATGCATCCCAGAAAGAGATCTAGAAAGAGGTCCTTCTTGTGGTTGTCCACACCCGTGGCTCTGGCCTGTTCATCCCACGTTTCTGACACCCTTGCCCCACTTCCTCCACCATGAAGGAGAGTGAAAAGCTAAAGGTTGAACCACTTACATCCTGTTTTAACAGGTATATGATCATTAGCAAATAAATATAATATATAATTCAAGTGACTGAATAAAAACAGCTCACCTTTGGGTGGATATAGCTTTGGGGTTAAATAGAAACTTTTTTGCGTAAAATTAGAACCAGTTGCTGTGTTTTCAGAAACGGCTTTGCTTTGCCAAGCAAATTGGCAGAGATGTTCTTGCAATAAAAGGACCACATCCTAATATCTTTTCCTAGCTCCAATTTATAAAATGCGGTCTCTATGGCATTTCCAAACATCAGGGAATTGTAACTTCCTCCCATCACACCACCAACGTTGCTAGGAACAGAAAGAGACAAGCCAACATCTTTATTAATTTTTTTTTAATAAATTGTTACTGTACACATGTCATGTGTTAGAAATTGGGCTAAGCTCTATGAGAATTACGGTTGCATAGATGCTCTGATCCCTGGTCCTCAGGCACTCACAGTCCAGCAGGGGACACCAGACAGGTACATTTCGCCACACAAGGCAGAGTGTCATAACTGCCATGGGAGTGAGTGGTGGGGAATTCACATGCCATGAGTTTTCAGAGGAGAGAGAGAGAGCATTTCCGGCTTAATAGCGGAAGTTCAAGTTGAGCTTGCCTTTTGCTTATTCAGTAACTATTGACTGGATGTCTTTGAGGACTGAGGACTGTGCTTATCGTTGGGGACACCAGAGTGAGCAAACAGCCACGGCCCCTCATGGCTCCCATGCGAGCTTAGAGAGAAGGTAGAGCTTAAAAGATCACACAGTAAGCGAGGGTGGACGATGGAGTGGGAGACTGGGGTTGACATTTACACACTATTGATACTATGTGCAAAATAGATAGCTAATGAGAGCTGGCTGTACAGCACAGGAAACTCTAGTCAGTGCTCTGTGGTGACCTAAATGGGAGGGAAACCCAAGGAAGAGGGGAAATATGTACACGTGTAGCTCATTCACTTGGCTATTCAGCAGAAACTAACAGTGTAAAGCAGTTATGAAAAAGTGAAAGTTATTCACTCAGTCGTGTCTGACTCTTTGTGACCCCAAGGACTATAGCCCACCAGGCTCCTCTGTCCATGGAATTCTCCAGGCAAGAATATAAGAGTGTGTTGCCATTTCCATCTCCAAGGGATCTTCCTGCCCCAGGGATCAAACCCAGTTCTCCTGCATTGTGGGTGGACTCTTTACTGACTGATTTATCAGGGAAGCCACTATACTCAATATTGGTTTTCCTTCCTATGAAGAGCTTGTCTCAGCCCCTTCCTCTTCCTCTAAGGAATGAGTTGCCAGAGAGCAAGCGTTCTTATGGACTCCCAGCAACTAAACTCCAATTTTAAAAATCATACAATATATAATAATAATTTATGGTAAGTTGAAGGAAGGAAGTCGAGGGAATTAAGAGGGCTCAAAGGAGGGGGTCAGGTCAGGGAAGAATTCCCTATGGAAGGGATGTGACAGCTGAGATCTATAAGTGAGTAGGAGTTAACTGGGAGAAATAAGAGAAGAAAAGCAAGAAGAAAGGAAAGGGGAATAGGCATTACTGTCAAAGGGAACAGCACGTGCGATGTTCGTAATGTAAAAATAAATGACGACTTAAAATGTTTGAAATGCCCCATGTAGCAAACATAATAGGGAAGAGGGAAGAACAGGAAGAGACTGGAGCCAGACCACTCAGGACCTGGGGAGATAAGCACTTTGGTCTTGATCCCAAGAGCAGTGAGAATCTACTGAAGGAATTTAAGAAGAAGAGAAACAGGACTTCCCTGGTGGTCCAGTGGTTAAGACCCCACCTTCCAATGCAGGGGACGTGGGTTTGATCCTTGATGGGGAAAATACCAAAAAAGAAGAGGAGAAACAATCAGATTCCTCTGTTAAAACACTCTTCCGGCCACTTTGCCAGGAATGATTATTTCTAGAGCTGCAGGGTGGGTGCAGAAGACAATTCTGCTACAGGCAATTACACTGATCCA
Source organism: Raphicerus campestris (assembly GCA_006410735.1). Lineage (NCBI taxonomy): Eukaryota > Metazoa > Chordata > Mammalia > Artiodactyla > Bovidae > Raphicerus > Raphicerus campestris. The sequence goes on along the minus strand of SJYW01006148.1, from coordinate 28,544 downwards.
GGCAGCGGGTGATGATGGCACGGGAGGAGAGAAGTGGGTGGACGGGGGGATAGATGGGAGTAAAAAGCTGGTACCAGTTCTTAGTGGTAGGTTGCAAGAATATGGAAGCCTTTATTCTCAATTCCGATTTTCCTTCCTATAAAGAGTTTGTCTCAGGCCCTCTTCCTCTCAGGAGTGAATTGCCGGAGAGCAAGGGTTCTCATGGACTCCCAGCAGTGACTGAGATGAACATACCCCTTGGGATTGAAATGTGAGTGGATCTGCTTTCTTTGTAGCTGGGGCGCCAAAGCCATCTGGCCCTCACACTGAATTCAATCCTCAACTCTATCAGTAAAGCCGATCTCCTGGTCTTCATAAGTCCTCTTCATTTTATTTCTCAAGTTTTCCACAATTTAGGAAGAGAGATGCTGTTTATCAGGGAATCCTTTGAAACTCCCAATAGACTGGAGGTGGGGCATTCTCAACGGATGAATCAGATTTTGACAGAAACAGAAGGGAAAGCATTACAGATATGAAGACAGCCTAAGGAGAGAGGAAAATGATAGAAAAGCCTACAAGCCATGAAGGTGGAGAAGAGAGTGAACTAATTTAGCTAAAGCTGAAGATCTATGTGGAGAAGTTGCTCCAATCAGGCTGGAAAGATTGGATTAAGATTATGAAAGTTTCCACATGAGGGATGTGCTAAAAATTTTGGACTTTATTCTATAAACAAAGGAAAGTCGTTAAGGTTTTCAAGCAGGTGGCCTGAGCTAACAGCTTGTGGTGTGTTGGGTAGGTTGAGCATGGAAACTAGTTATTAAATTATTACAAAGTCCTAAACTAGTGTGGGAATGATAAAGAAGAATCAAATACAGACATGCGAAGGAACAATTAGCAGGTTTTTCTTAAAAGATGAGATGTGATGGGTGGTAAACAAGATGAAGTTAAGATGGCTCCAGGATTTGCATTCTGAAAGCCAAGAGAACAGGAGTACCATGGGGATGTTGGGAAGAAAACGATAAATTCAGTTTTAGACACCCCAGGAAAGGGACAGTTGTGGGGGACAAAAGACCATGAGGGACAGACAGGTGGATGCATCCGCTTGCAGAGATGACACCAAACCTCTCTCTGTCAGCTAAGGGCATCTCCCTCCCCGACGGTTACAACACGCACTTTCCTGGGTGGAGAGTCCTAAGGCCTAGGTCTAGAGGGCTTTAAGCATTTACAAGCTGAGTTTACCTTCCAAGGACGGGAGAAGACAAAAGAAGGCAGTTGTCTCGTCCAGACACAGGAAAAAATTTTATTTAATGGGTTAACATTTAAAAGTCAGGAATTGATTTTCAGCAAAGATATCCAGCCTGAAGGGGGGAAAGAATAGCATTTTAAATGAATAGGGCTAGGAAAACTGTATATCAACATGCCAGAGAATAAGATTGTACCTTTACCTTCCATCGCGTATAGAAATTGACTCAAAACAGACAAAGACCTAGATTTAAAAACTAAGACTGTAAAACTCTTAGAAGAAAACAGAGAGGCAAATCTTCGTGACCTTGGATTTGGTAGCGGTTTCTTTAAAATGACACCAAAAGCACGTAACAAAATAAAAATAGATATATCAGACTTGATTAAAATTAAAAACTTTTGTGCCTCAAAAGACATTATCAAAAGAATAAAAAGACAGCCCATAGAATGAAATAAAATATTTATAAACTGCATATCTGACAAGGGTTCAATATCTGGGTTATTTATTTACATATTTTGGGGGCCATGCCAGGCAACCTGTGGGATCTTAGCTCCCCAATCAGGGACTGAAACTGAGCCCCCCGCAATGGAAGCACCGAGTCCTAACCAACGGCCTGCTAAGGAATTCCCTGGGTTATATTTTTAAAAATTCCCAGAACTCAACCACAAAAAGATAACAGAGCTAATTTAAAAATAGGCAAAGGATCTGAACCAACATTTCTCTATAGAAGATATGCAGATGGCCAGTAAGCACATGGAATGATGTTCCACATCACCCATCATCAGGAAAATGCAAATCAAAACCACAGTGAGATAGTACTCGATACCTACCAGGATGGTATAATAAAGAATGAATCCTTATACATTTCTGATTGGAGTATAATATGGTGTAGACATTGGAAAACAGTCTGGCAGTTTCTAAACAAAAAGTCAAACATAGAATTACCAAACGATCCACCAATTGCACTCCTAGGTGTATACCTAAAATAGTTGAAGTAGGGACTGAGATATGGTCACCAATATTCATAGCAAGATAACTCACAATAGCCAAAAGGTGGGAGCAGCCCAAGTGTCCCTCACAGACGAATGGGTAAGCAAAATGTGGTATAACCATACAATAGAGACTAGCAGTCAGCCTTGAAAGGGAATCAACTTCCGATGTGTATTACAGCATGAAAGAACGTAGAAGATACTGTGTTTATGGAAATAAGTCAGGTACAGAAGGACAAATCTTGTATGACTCCACTTAGATGAGATACCTAGAAAAGGCAATTTCACATAGACAGACAGTAGACTAGGGGGTTACTCAGGCGTGAGGGAACGGGAATGGGAAGTTACTGCTTAATGGGTATAGAATTTATTTGGAGTGATAAAGTTTTGGAAACAGTGGTGATGGCTGCACAACATGGCACTTAAAAATGGTTAAAACAGCAAATATTCTTACCATGAAAGGCCAATAATAGTTGAATAACTAGGTAAATGTAATAATTATATTTTTATTTTTTAATTGTTTTATTTTTTCCTTTTTTATTTTTAGTTGGAAAGTAATTGCTTATAATGTGCTAGTTTTTGCTGTAGTAATAATTATAACTGTCCTTTACTGACTGCTGTCTGCATGCCAGGAGCTTTACAAGTACCATCCAATGTTATCTTCGTAATAGCCCTATAAGGGAGATGCTATTATTATCCCCATGTTATGCAGAAGGAAACTGAGGCTAATAAAGCTAAATGATTTTTCCAGAGTCACCAAGCTGGTATATAGTGTGAAAGTAAAATGATTTCAAGTCACTTAGTTAGAAGTTAAAGGAATTCTGCTTTCTTTTGTTGTTACAGTTAAACTTTTGTATCTAAAAATAATATTTTTAAGAAAATAATGCTAATAAGACTGTAATTACTGCTAAAAACAATGTGGTTTTAGAACAACAGTGAAATACCAATTTCTGCCTCTTAAAAAAAATTATTTATTGTATCTGGCTGCATCAGGTCTTAGCTGCACCATGCAGCATCTTTTGTTGCCGAAGTGCACGGGCTCTGAGCACTCCAGTTCAGCCGAGGCACCGCGAGGGCTTAGTTGCTCCAGGGCATGAGGGAGGTTAGTTCTCCAACCAGGATGGAACCCTTGTCCCCTGCATTGGATTCTTAACCACTGGACCACCAGGGAAGTCCCCCAATTTCTACATGTGTGTGTATGTTAGTCACTCAGTCCTGTCCGACTCTGCGATCCCATGGACTACAGACCACCAGGTTCCTCTGTCCATGGAATTCTCCAGGCAAGAATACTAGAGTGGGTAGCCTTTCCCTTCTGCAGAGGATCTTCCTGACCCAGGGATAGAGAACCCAGGACTCCTGCATTGCTGGCAGATTCTTTACTATCTGAGCCAACAGGGAAGCCCAATTTCTGCTTATTTAATCGAAAAGATATAAACCTGTATAATAACTGCTGTTTTTGAGGATGTAATGAATTGAAAACCTTTGAACAGCAATCTGGTAATGTAAATCAGTACAATCCTTTTAGAAAGCCATTTCACAAGATATACCAGAATACCAAACACTCATTTTCAAAGTCATTCTACTTCTGGAAATGGATTCTAAATGAGATTCTACAGATAGAAAGAAAGTTAACTATGCAAAGGTATTAACTGAAGCATTGTTTTAAAAATGGTTTTAAAAAAAAAACCTGTTTGATATAACCCTGGGCTCCTCAGGAAGCCCATATTATTCTTTTAAATAAAATGTTTAAAATCCTTATTTTTATAAGATCCTTATTTTTTAAGATTAAAAAAGGTTAAAAAAATGAAAGTCTAAACTGCTCAAAAATTTTTGAATACGTTATTATATATATTTATTCAGCAGAATATTGGAGAAGGAAATGGCAACCCACTCCAGTGTTCTTGCCTGGAGAATCCCAGGGATGGGGGAGCCTGGTGGGCTGCCATCTATAGGGTTGCACAGAGTCAGACACGATTGAAGCGACTTTAGCAGCAGCAGCAGCATTCAGCAGAATAAATTTCTTAGAATATCACATATAATATTTGAAAGTACCTTTTTTACAATGTTAAGTTTTAAAAGTTAGATTAAAAATTGGATGTCCATTATGAGTATAGTTCAGAAAAAAATAGTATACAGAAGAGAAAAATAAA
>SJYW01006148.1:11302-22402 GCA_006410735.1 Raphicerus campestris | reverse complement strand
CTTTTAAAAATTGGATGTCCATTATGAGTATAGTTCAGAAAAAAATAGTATACAGAAAAGAAAAATAAACAAATAAACAAAAAATAAACTTTAAATAAATAAACAAAAAATTTCAAATGAGATTATCTTTCAGTGGTGGAATTCTATAATATATGGAATTCTTTTATCTATTTCTCATATATTTAAAAATGAGTATATATTACATTACAGTTGTAAAATAAACTTTAAAATATAGTTAAAAAGGATCAAATTCATATTCTTCTTCTGGATTAGTGAGTGAAATAAAAGATTTTCTTTTCTCCTCTTCAAAGGTGGTATGTTCTTTCTACCACATCTTAAGAGCTCTGGTGTGATTAAAAAGACTAATAAATGACCAAGAAATCATGGGTCATCAACTACAACTCCCTGAGGAATGAGCAGAAAGCCCTAAGCCTTGAAGTTAGCGTTAAACTAATGTAAAAAATTAGTCATGTTAATCCACCCAAATTACATACACAGTACTTCATTTATTGCTTAGTTATGTAAAGACTCAATACACCAATGCAGTGAAATTGAAGCAAGTTTTAATAAAAAACAGCAACAGAGGTTTCACTAAGTGAGGCAGAGATTTGACCGGAAAGATTTTGAAATGATTAAAATATTACAAAGAGCTGAAGATAATGCCAACACAGGGAAGCTCTTGGCTGATTTATAGCCAGATCACCCCCTGTTGGGGTTGGCACGTGTGCCTCAGGTGACCCTGGCAGAGACCTGGCTGAGACATGGGACAGAGCTAATGACTCCATCAAGCTGAGACCAGGACACAGTTAGATGAACCCTTATACTAAATGGACATCACAAATTTGTGATTCTGTCTGCATAAGATTTTATTTCTACCTCAGGCTCTGTCCTGTGTCAAAATTTGTCAGTGATTTTTATGAATCCGTTGACGATTTTACACAGATCCAAATGATGCCTCTGACTTCTTAATATCCCTATTTAGCCATTAGATTTTGATAGATCAATTTAATTTTTAATATTGCGCATATTCTATATTTTAGACCAGGGAGTATAAAGCCATTCAGCAGTTAATGAGTTTCATCATTACGTACAAGCCAATGAACAGTGTCTTATTTAAATTGGGCAAACGTTAACAACATACCCAGAACATTTTTTTAAAACACTCTATGGCATATGGCAGTTTCCTGGTAGATGTGAAAAAAGAAAAGGAAGAGAGTATTGACAGTGAGAAGGCCAGAAGGAGATATATCCTCAGCTTACTCTTTTACTGGAAGGAAGTTCTGTGGGTCAGGGTAGGTGGGTGGGCACGGAGCAGACCTCCTAGTTGTATCCATCTTTCCTATAGCTTTATCACAGTGCCCGAGGTGCTACTATTACTGTCTTCCCCTGGAGTCTTGAAAGCTAATCATGTTTATGGTTCTGCTCTGAAGATTGCAAAGCGCCTCTGGGAAGACTTCTTTTCTAATACCTCCAAGCAGGCACTCTAACTAGTTGATCGAGATTGACTGGTGGACCTTTAATGGAAGAGGTTTGGGTTTCCGTTCTTCCTTGCCACTTACTGAGAATGACCTGGGGCGGGATATCTTCTCCAAGATTCAGTTTCTCTAATTGTAGAACAAAGATAATAATATTTACTTTGAAGGGCAGTTGTAAGGAGAAAACAGATGTAAAATAGCCACAACGATGCTGCCTGGGCTTCCTTGGTGGTCCAGTGGATAGGAATCCGCCTGCCAGGGCAGGGGACATGGGTTCGACCCCTGGTCTGGGAAGATTCCACATGCTCCGTGGCAACTAAGCTTGCGTGCGAACCAACTGCTGAAGCCTGTGTGCCCGAGAGCCAGCACCGAGAAGCTGCTGCAATGAGAAGCCCACACACTACAAATGGAGAAAGCCCACACAGCCACAAGAACTCAGCGAGGTCATAAATAAATAAATGATACCTCTTTCAGCACAGCCACGTGGGTCAGTGGGAATCTCTTAGCTCCTGACTGAGTTTCAGCAGCTCAGATCACGAGCTTTTCCAATAGAAGAGTTTTTGATCTAGAGGCTTCCAACTTAGAAAGGTGGAGATATGTTTATGTCATAAAATGAGATTCGCAGACACACTGTATTGTTGTGGTTCAGTCGCTAAATCATGTCCAGGTCTTTATGACCCCACGGACTGCAGCATGTCAGGCTTCCCTGTCTTTCACTGTCTCCCTGAGTTTGCTCAGATTCACATCCATTGAGTCGGTGATGCTATCTAACCATTTCATCCTCTGCTGCCCCCATCTCTTTTTGACTTCAATCTTTTCTAGCATCAGGGTCTTTTCTAATGAGTCAACTCTTCGGATCATGTGGCTAAAGTATTGGCACTTCAGCTTCAGCATCAGTCCTTCCAGTGAATATTCAGGGTTGATAATACTGCAAGGTGATCCAACCAGTCCATCCTAAAGGAAATCAGTCCTGAGTAATCATTGGAAGGACTGATGCTGAAGCTGAAGCTCCAATACTTTGGCCACATGATCCAAAGAGTTAACTCATTGGAAAAGACCCTCCCTGATGCTGGGAAAGATTGAAGGTGGGAGGAAACGGGGACGACAGAGAATGAGATGGTTGGATGGCATCACTGACTCGATGGACATGAGTTTGAGCAAACTCAGGGAGATAGTGAAGGACAGGGAAGCCTGGCGTGCTGCAGTCCATGGGGTCTCAAAGAGTCGGACATGACTGAGCAATTGAACAACAACAAAGCTTTAGGATGGACTGGTTGGATCTCCTTGCAGTCCAAGGGACTCTCAAGAGTCTTCTCCAACACCACAAATCGAAAGCATCAATTCTTTGAAGCTCATCAGCCTGCTTTATGGTCCAACTCTCACATTCATACATGATTACTAGAAAAACCATAGCTTAGACTAGACAGAGATTTGTTGGACCAACGCTTCAGAGACTGTGATTCAGGAAGTCTAAGAGGCTTTGGAGGTCAAGAGTATAGATTCTGGAGTCAGACTGCCTGACTGGGTTCAAATGCCAGCTCCCTGGCTTACTGTGTGTGTCTGTGAGCAAGTCATCCATCTTCTCTGACCTAAGTCTCTTCACCTATAAAATTGTGATAATAACAGTAACCTACCTCAAATAATTGTTAATGGGATAAAATTAGTAAGCATGGGGTAGAGCCTAGCATCTGATATTTTTAAAAAGCAGTAGATCATGAGATACAGCTGAGCTAAAATCACTTTGCTACAAAGCTCTTTCTAATTAGCTTCCAACCATTGGCCCTTAATGTAATTTCAGAACTAAAAACAGAAGATTCAGGGACATCAAAGAATAATTTTTTGGCAAATGACTGATCGCTGACAAGGAAGATAAAAATGAGGCGGCACTGCTTTTTGATCATGCCTTATATGGATACATTTATGAAACACTGGACAATTTTCAAGGTAAACCATTTACGTCAAGAAGCACAAAGTCAAAAGATTGGAAGGAAAACCAAAAATTACAGGATTGTACTTGACAAATCAGAAGTAAATGAATCATTGCCAGAAATGTTTCACACTGCTTAAGTCAGACACTGAAAGTCAAGGGAAGAAGATATACCCATCTTAAAATGGAGAGAATTCCATAAATTAGATCCATTAAGAGCTTCATGCCTGTATATTACAAATAGACCAGCTCCTCTAAGAGTCAGAAATTGAAAGTAGACAATATGTAGAGAGGAAATTTCAGTACTTTTAGCAACTTAGCATGTTATCCATACTTCCAAAATGCAGAGACTCTGTCGGGCATTTCTTACAGCTTCTCTTCCTTGCTTTTTAAAACTGCCCTTTCCGCTTCCTTTCTCTTCTTCTATGTACCATCATTTATTCCTCTAAGCTACTGTAAAGCCAAAACCCATCGAAAACCATGGCATCTAGGTATTTACACAACATATTTTAATTGAAAACTTTTTGTTGCAATAACTATAGATTTACATGGAGTTGTCTGAAATAATACAGAGAGTCTCTTTATCCTTTACCCAGTATTCCCTAATGGTAGCACTTAGCAAAATTATACTATGGTATTATGACCAGGTAATTGACATGGCTACAATCCACTGATCTTATTCAGATTTCCCTAGCTTTATTGATACTCACTTGTTTGCACGCCTGTGTTTATTAAGTTCTATACAATTTTATCATCTGAATAGGCTCATATAAGGAGAAGGCAATGGCAACCCACTCCAGTACTCTTGCCTGGAAAATCCCATGGACGGAGGAGCCTGGTAGGCTGCAGTCCATGGGGTCTCTAAGAGTTGGGCACGACTGAGCGACTTTACTTTCACTTTTCACTTTTATGCATTGGAGAAGGAAATGGCAACCCACTCCAGTATTCTTNGAGACAGATCCAGGGATCAAACCCAGGTCTCCTGCATTGCATGCAGATTGTTTACCATCTGAGCCACCAGGGAAGACCTGCTCACAGGGTATTTACAATTTGGACCATATCCTGAGATAGCCTTTCTAAAGGCTATGTGGTTTCAGCCACAGGATCTCACTGGAGAGCATCCACCGCCGAGCCAGCTCACTCCGAAGGCTGACTGCTGATGCCGGGAACTCAGATAAAGCTGAGTGGGGTTGAAGGAGCACGGCTAGGGCTTGAGTTTCCTCCACGTGGGCCTCTCCTGGTGACTTCTTGTGCTTTCTTATTACATGGAAGCTGCATTTCAGAAGGGAGGAAACAGAAGATGCCAGATTTTTTTTTAATTATTGGCGTATAATTGCTTTCTAGTGTTGTGTTACTTTCTGCTCTACAACAAAGTGAATCATCCATACGTATACATATANCATGGAAGCTGGATTTCAAAAGGGAGGAAACAGAAGATGCCAGATTTTTAAAAATTGATTGGAGTATAATTGCTTTCTAGTGTTGTGTTACTTTCTGCTCTACAACAAAGTGAATCATCCATACGTATACATATATCCTCTCCCTCGCGGACCTCCCACCCCACCCCCTTGGCACCCCTCTAGGTCATCATAAAGCACGGAGCTGAATTCCCTGTTCTATGCTATACAGCAGCTTCCCACTAGCTCTCTATTTTACACATGGTAGTGTATATATGTTGGACTTCCCAGTGGTAAAGAACCTGCCTGCCAATGGAAGAGACACAAGAGATGCAGGTTTGATCCCTGGTTTGGGAAGATCCCCTGGAGGAGGGCTTAGTTGCTCAAAGGTGTGTGGGATCCTCCCAGACCAGGGATTGAACCTGTGTCTCCCACGTTGGCAAGCAGATTCTTTATCACTGAGCCACCAGGGAAACCCTACCCAGAAATTTTTTATGCCTGGGTGCAGAATTGCCAGACTGTCATTTCCTCTATATACTATTGCTTGAAGTAGAAACAAACCTTTACCTCTGGATGGCAGGAGTCGTGTGTATGTACCAAAAAGTGATGTTATTTGGTGCCATGTTTGATTTTTTTGTTATTTGAACTCAGATGGCTCAGATGGTAAAGAATCTGCCTGCAATGGCGGAGACCCGGGTTTGATCCCTAGGTAGGGGAAGATCCCCTGGAGAAGGGAATGGCAACCCACTCTAGTATTCTTACCCAGGAGAATCCCAGGGACAGGGGAGCCTGGTGGCTATAGTCCATGGGGTCTCAAAGAGTCAGACACGACTGAGTGACTTTCACTTTCTCTGAAGATTAGCTACTACCATCCACCTTGTGGCCATAATATATTCTCCTCCCATATGAATACATACTTGTCTCCTTCCCTAAAATATAAAAATATCTCATCACATTATCTACCAGTTCATAGTTTAGGATAAGAGTTGATCAAGTCACTATCAAGTCCATTGTGGCTTCCCTGGTGTCTCAGTAGGTAAAGAGTCTGCCTGCAATGCAGGAGACCTGGGTTCCATCCCTGAGTCAGAAGATCCCCTGGAGAAGGAAAGAGGAACCCTCTCCAGTATTCTTGCTTGGAGAATCTCACAGACAGAAGAGATTACACAGACTACAGTCCATGGGGTCACAAAGAGTCGGACAGGACTAAGTGACTTTCATTTTTCAGTCTGAGGGCCAAACCTCACCTGTGGGCTATTTTTGTACAGCCCTGAGATAAGAATGGTTTTTAGATTTATTCAGGATCATAAAAATAAAAGAATAATATGCAACAGGGATCACACATGTGACCTGCAAAGCCGAAAATATTTCCTATTTGGCCCTATATGGGAAAAGTTTGCCAGTCCCTGAATAGCCAGTCCCTAGAATAGCAGTATCTAAGTCAGGTCCAAGTGCACATGTGACTCCTTGCTGTGTTCCTTAACTATGCCTCCTCAGACACAATTTTTTTTGATCTGAAGATCAGTGGACTTAACAAGACAAAATATCTGTCTTTCACATTTGTTGTTCAGTTGCTTAATTGTGTCACACTTTGCGACCCCTGGACTGCAGCACGCCAGGCTTCCCTGTCCTTCACTGTCTCCCTGAGTTTNACTTAACGAGACAAAATATCTGTCTTTCACATTTGTTGTTCAGTTGCTTAATTGTGTCACACTTTGCGACCCCTGGACTGCAGCACGCCAGGCTTCCCTGTCCTTCACTGTCTCCCTGAGTTTGCTCAAACTCCTGTCCATTGAGTCAGTGATGCCATCCAACCATCTCATTCTCTGTCACCCTCTTCTCCTCCTGCCCTCAATCTTTTTATCGGGTGACCAATGAATATTCAAGGTAGATTTCCTTTAGGATTGACTGGTTTGATCTCCTTGCTGTCCAAGGGACTCTCAAGAGACTTATCCAACACTACAGTTCAAAAGCATCAGTTCTTCAGCACTCAGCCTTCTTTATGGTCTAGCTTTCATATTCATATATGACTACTGGGTAAACAATAGCTCTGACTATATGGACCTTTGTTGGCAAAGTAATGTCTCTGCTTTTTAATAGCTGTCTAGATTTGTCATAGCTTTTCTTCCAAGGAGCAAGCATCATTTAATTTCATGGCTGCAGTCACTGTCTGAGGTGATCTGGGGGCCCAAGGAAATAAAGTCTGTCACTGTTTCCATTGTTTCCCATCTATTTGCCATGAAGTGATGGGACTGGATGCCATGATCTTACTTTTTTGAATGTTGAGTTTTAAGCCAGCTTTTTCACGCTCCTCTTTCACTTCCATTAATAGGCTCTTTAGTTTCTCTTCGATTTCTGCCATAATGGTGGTGTCATCTGCATATCTGAGGTTATTGATATTTCCTCCAGCAATCTTGAGTCCAGTTTGTGCTTCATCCAGCCTTGCATTTCGCATGATATACTCTTCAGAGAAGCTAAATAAGCAAGGTGACAACATACAGCCTTGCCATACTCATTTCCCAATTTGGAACCAGTCTGTTGTTCCATGTGTGGTTCTAACTGTTGCTTCTTGACCTGCACACAAGTTTCTCAGGAGGCAGGTAAAGTGGTCTTGTATTCCCATCTCTTGAAGAATTTTCCACAGCTTGTTGTGATCGACACAGTTAAAGGGCTTTAGTGTAGTCAATGAAGCAGAAGTGGATGTTTTTCTGGAATTCTCTTGCCTTTTCTAACTGCTGCTGCTGCTGCTAAGTCACTTCAATCGTGTCCGACTCTGTGTGACCCAGTAGACGGCAGCCCACCAGGCTCCCCTGTCCCTGGAATTCTCCAGGCAAGAACACTGGAGTGGGTTGCCATTTCCCTCTCCAATGCATGAAAGTGAAAAATGAAAGGGAAGTTGCTCAATTGTGTCCAACTCTTCGCAACCCCATGGACCGCAGCCTACCAGGCTCCTCTGTCCATGGGATTTTCCAGGCAAGAGTACTGGAGTGGGGTGCCATTTGACCCCTGGTTCCTCTGCCTTTTCTAAATCCATCTTGTACATCTGCAAGTTCTCGGTTCACATACTGTTGAAGCCTAGCTTGAAGGATTTGAGCATTACTTTGCTAGCATGTGAGATGAGCACAATTGTCTCTCACATACCCAACACCTAATGGTAAGGTAGGGACAGAAACCCCATAATAAATACTCCCATTTAAAAAGGGAAGGATATGAGAGGGAAGTGGCTATTGGTCCCTAGCAATTCTGAAACCCATCTGGTCAAATGATATCACTTCCTTAATTATGCCCACTCCTGATCTTTAGGAGTAATTCTCAGTGACTTTTTCATGCATTTTGAGTTATCTTACCTTTTGGAAACAGTTCATCATTGCAAATAAAGTTTCCTCAGCCTGTGTATAATACTGAAGGTCCAGAGACCTCTTTTCAATATTAATAGTTTCTATTTCAGTGCAAGCTATTAAATAGTAGAAATCCTTAAAAAGCCAGAAGTGTCATATACTTAAAGTTACAATCATCTTTCTTAGGCAAAAACCGTATTCATATTTTTTATCAAGACAGGCCCTTCTCAGGACTTCCCTGGCAGTCCAGTGGTTAAGACTCCACACTTCTAAGATCCCACAAGGTGCAGGCAAAAAAAAGAAAAGACCCCTGTCTACCTTCTCTGGCTTTGCACATTAAGGAACAACATCATTTAGATCCCCAGAAGACCTGCTCTCTAGTTGAAAGGATCTATAAGCTACTACCTTAAATTTTTCTGAGATATTCTCTTCTTGTATAACAATTCACTCCGACATTTAATGGCTTCAAACTGTTATATTTCACACATTTCACACTTTCTGTTGGTTAGGAATCCAGGCTCTGCTTAGCTGGGTCCTCTGCCTTAAGGTCCCGCAAAGGTTGTAAACCAAGATGTCAACCTGATCTGTGTCAGTTTCCAGTAATAAGATAACATAGACTAGTGATTTCAACTTTTTTTTTCTTATAGTTTTGGAGGTTGGGAAGTCCAAGATCAAGGTTCCAGACAATTTAGCTTTTGATGAGGGCCCTCCTCCTGGCTTGCAGATGACCATGTGTATATTCATAGAGCAGAGGGGCCAGAAGCTCTGGTGTCTCTTCTTATTAGGGCACTGATCCGATCATACAGGCTCCTCCCTCGTGACCTCATCTAAACTTAATTACCTCCCAAAGGCTGTACATCCTAATACCATCACATTGGGGATTCAGTTCAGTTCAGTTGCTCAGTCATGTCCAGACTCTGCGCGACTCCATGGACTGCAGCACTCCAGGCCTCCCTGTCCATCACCAACTCCTGGAGTTTACTCAGACTCATGTCCACTGAGTCNTTCTAACTGCTGCTGCTGCTGCTAAGTCACTTCAGTCGTGTCCGACTCTGTGTGACCCAATAGACGGCAGCCCACCAGGCTCCCCTGTCCCTGGAATTCTCCAGGCGAGAACACTGGAGTGGGTTGCCATTTCCCTCGCCAATGCATGAAAGTGAAAAGTGAAAGGGAAGTTGCTCAATGGTGTCCAACTCTTCGAGACCCCATGGACCGCAGCCTACCAGGCTCCTCTGTCCATGGGATTTTCCAGGCAAGAGTACTGGAGTGGGGTGCCATTTGATCCCTGGTTCCTCTGCCTTTTCTAAATCCATCTTGTACATCTGCAAGTTCTCGGTTCACATACTGTTGAAGCCTAGCTTGAAGGATTTGAGCATTACTTTGCTAGCATGTGAGATGAGCACAATTGTCTCTCACATACCCAACACCTAATGGTAAGGTAGGGACAGAAACCCCATAATAAATACTCCCATTTAAAAAGGGAAGGATATGAGAGGGAAGTGGCTATTGGTCCCTAGCAATTCTGAAACCCATCTGGTCAAATGATATCACTTCCTTAATTATGCCCACTCCTGATCTTTAGGAGTAATTCTCAGTGACTTTTTCATGCATTTTGAGTTATCTTACCTTTTGGAAACAGTTCATCATTGCAAATAAAGTTTCCTCAGCCTGTGTATGATACTGAAGGTCCAGAGACCTCTTTTCAATATTAATAGTTTCTATTTCAGTGCAAGCTATTAAATAGTAGAAATCCTTAAAAAGCCAGAAGTGTCATATACTTAAAGTTACAATCATCTTTCTTAGGCAAAAACCGTATTCATATTTTTTATCAAGACAGGCCCTTCTCAGGACTTCCCTGGCAGTCCAGTGGTTAAGACTCCACACTTCTAAGATCCCACAAGGTGCAGGCAAAAAAAAGAAAAGACCCCTGTCTACCTTCTCTGGCTTTGCACATTATTAAGGAACAACATCATTTAGATGCCCAGAAGACCTGCTCTCTAGTTGAAAGGATCTATAAGCTACTACCTTAAATTTTTCTGAGATATTCTCTTCTTGTATAACAATTCACTCCGACATTTAATGGCTTCAAACTGTTATATTTCACACATTTCACACTTTCTGTTGGTTAGGAATCCAGGCTCTGCTTAGCTGGGTCCTCTGCCTTAAGGTCCCGCAAAGGTTGTGAACCAAGATGTCAACCTGATCTGTGTCAGTTTCCAGTAATAAGATAACATAGACTAGTGATTTCAACTTTTTTTTTCTTATAGTTTTGGAGGTTGGGAAGTCCAAGATCAAGGTTCCAGACAATTTAGCTTTTGATGAGGGCCCTCCTCCTGGCTTGCAGATGACCATGTGTATATTCATAGAGCAGAGGGGCCAGAAGCTCTGGTGTCTCTTCTTATTAGGGCACTGATCCGATCATACAGGCTCCTCCCTCGTGACCTCATCTAAACTTAATTACCTCCCAAAGGCTGTACATCCTAATACCATCACATTGGGGATTCAGTTCAGTTCAGTTGCTCAGTCATGTCCAGACTCTGCGCGACTCCATGGACTGCAGCACTCCAGGCCTCCCTGTCCATCACCAACTCCTGGAGTTTACTCAGACTCATGTCCACTGAGTCAGTGATGCCATCCAACCATCTCATCCTCTGTTGTCCCCTTTTCCTCCTGCCTTCAATCTTTCCCAGCATCAGGGTCTTTTCAAATGAGTCAGTTCTTCGCATCAGGTGGCCAAAGTATTGGAGTTTCAACACTGGGGATTAGGGCTTCATAATATGGGGGAGGATACATTGGGGGAGGATACATTCAGTCTGTAATAGGTCTTATCTAACTAAGGCTGTTAAATAACTAAGCTTATTTAACTTATATGCAGAGTACATCATGAGAACGCTGGGCTGGAAGAAGCACAGGCTGGAATCAAGATTGCCGGGGGAAATATCAATAACCTCAGATATGCAGATGAC
>SJYW01006138.1:358420-369256 GCA_006410735.1 Raphicerus campestris | reverse complement strand
GGGAAGATCCCTTGAAAGAGGAAATGGCAGACTACTCCAGTATCCTTGCCTGAAGAATCCCATGGACAGAGGAGCCTGGTGGGCTGCGGTCCATAGGGTCTCGCAAAGAGTCAGACACGACTGAAGCGGCTTAGCACGCATGTAGTGCCCTGCCAGCCCACTGTGTTATTACAGTGACTGCATTACCTGGGTCAGAAGATCCAGGTGTCTCCTGAAGGTGTCCAGTCAACATTTTTGCATATTTAATGAACATCCGAAAGCATTTACAGTATTAAAGTCTGCAGTCATTCTATGATATTTCAGTTTTCTTTTCACTTGGAAGGTGAATATCCCTTTAGTTCATAACTCCTTAAGTTTTGTGTACTTCCTTTCTCTTGGTCATTTTCCAGATGAGTGCCACAGCCTTCCCGCACTGGTTTTGATTTTGATTGTCTGTGTTTCAAATAAGTATTCTTAACATTTGAACACCTCTCAGCTGCCTCTTCGGTGAGGTCCATGACCTCTGTGCATGCAAAAATGTTCTCCATTTTTAAACCACAATTAAACTATTAAACCACAATTAGGAATAATTAATGCAGTTTCTAGTTTCTCTCAAAATAATCCCTGCAAACAGATTCTGATTTGATGCATTCTATGTTGATAAAAATGGTTGTGGGTTTTGTTATTGCTGCCTTTGAAGTTTTTGTTTTGTGTGAATATTTTATTGCTCAGAATCTGGTTTGTATTTATAGCTATGCATCTCAGATGGAACACTTTACTGTTGAGATTGCCTTGTTTTTTTGTTGAGTAGTTTTCAAGTTTAATGACTTTCAGCAGGAGCTTGGTGTTTGTTATTAAATAGTTATTTGGAGATTTTAGCAGTGGGAAGTTAGAGGCATCCTGTGATTGCCCTTTTATAATTCTCTGCCTGTAAAGAAATCACTATTCAGTGCTTAAAGTTTAGTTATTTCAGTTTAAAGAGGTTCAAATTAAAAGAATCTGAAAAAGAATAGATGTATGTATATGTATAACTAAATCACTTTGCTGTACACCTAAAACTAACACTGTTGTAGCCACGAGTTCCGGGAAGCAAACTCACTCAGAAGGACAGTGCAGATAGTGGAGTGCAGTTTATTACACCAGTGGGCCCAAGGCAGAGTCTCCTCTTAGCCAAGGACCCCAACCGACTTTTGTGAAAACCTTATGTACCTTGAGTGTATTGCTCAAGCCCACATCCCCAAATTCCTTAAACCTAGACTGGAAAGTGTTAAAGGAAGATACGAGCAGGTTACAGCCATGATTCATAATCAGAAGGGTCAGCCAGTTATACATTGTAGCCTGCACCAATGGGCACCATCAAGATTACAAAGGTGATTGACTACATAGGGGATTATTACATTCTTTTTGGCAACAGGAGATCTTGGTTTGGAATCTGGTGTTTATCAGTCCAGGAGGCCAGTTTGGCTGTAGGTATGTTATCCCGTTGGCTACCAGGCACATAAGTCCAAAGCTCACTGAAAGTGCAAGATGGAGTTTCCTTCTTTTTTCAAGATGGAGTCAGCTCACCCTGTTCCTTTCCTCCCTCAACACAACATTGTAAATCAACTAAACAGTAATGTGAACTAAAAACTTTTAAAAAAGAGGAACTGTGTTGCCTTTTGAAATTTTCTAGTTTTTCTAGAATGAAAGACAGTGTCGTCATATTTGAGACGATTACCATAGTCCCTGAAATCTTTCCTTAGTTCTAGTTTTGGCTGCTTCTGATATGGTAGTGCCTTGTGTTGGGAGGGAAAACCTTTCCTCTACCAACTGAAACCCGAATTGTGGGGGGAAGACTGAACTGACTGACAATGAATAGACTGACAGGGGGAAAGACAAGGTTTCTTCACACTTGTACTGGAAGAACTCAGAAATGAGTCAGTCACTAAACAGCCAGAGGGAGAGGCTTATCTACCAGTTTAATGAAACTTGGGGTGTGATGGGGGAGGGATTTAGGTTTCCTTGGAAAATATGAAGAGCTTTATTGGGCTTTTGGGTACTAATGAATAGTTGGATTTGCCCCACTTCCCAGTGCTAAGGGCCTGTCCTCTCCCAAAACAGTAAACTCCCTCCCAGGAAGGCCAGCGTAGTTTTGCCATTAATCTTGTATTTTCATAGGCTCTGCTTCCATTTCGACATCTTTTTCTGTGGCTGCTGATTGTTCACATGTTTTCAGCTTACAGTAATCTTACTATTTTGGTGGGCTGCTAATCCTTTGATTTGCTTACTATTTTTTAAAAAATAAAGCTCTTTTAGAAGTCTAAGGATAGCTTATATTAGAAATAATGTTCTCAACAAAGACTTTCTTCTAATTGGTATTTGTTAAATGGTTTCTTTCAGTGAGGAATATGACAACAATGATTATTTCCTAGTGATCCTACTGAAACAGTTTATGTCCACATTAAAAGTTTTTATATTTAATCTTAATAGCAAATGACTAATTCAATCAGAGAAAGGTGATTATAGCATAAGATTTTAATTATTTTTTGAAATATTTTTTTAAAGATGATGTTGATTGTTCTATTAATTTTCATGCAGAAACTTTTCAGAGTCATTGCACCTCCTTTGAATGCAGGAAAGACGCTAACAGGTATTAATTTTCTAAGCCTTAATGTTTTTCTCTTTTTTGTGTTTAAAACATTATTTAAATAACACAGATTTCACCAGTTTTATGTGTACAGTGTGAATTTTGGTAATTGTACATGGTCATATAACAGCTGACTTATTCAAATTGTAGAAGGAGCTATATCATTCCACACTAAAAGGTCTCCTTCTGTCCCTTGTACTCTACTCCCCACAGTCGCATCCCCTGGCAGTTTCTGACCTACTGTTTTGTTTTTAACTACTATTCATGTAAATAGAATTACATAGTATTTAGTTTTGGTGTTTTATTTATTTCACTTAGCACCGTGTTTTTGAGATTCACCCATGTGGTTGCATATATAATTTTGTTCCCTTTAGTGGCTGAAAATAGTAATCCGTGGGTTGGATATACTGTCATTGGTATATCTACTCATCAGTTGAAAGACCCAGTTGCTTCTGTTTTGGAGCTATTATAAGTAATGCTGCTCCATTTGTGAATGAGTTTTGTTACATTTTAAATTAAACTTTTTATTATGAGGAAAAAGCGAATGGGACTAGGTAATGTTAAACCACCGTAAAGCTCACTGTTCTTACTGAGATTCAGGCATTTTCCTTGAATTAAACATTCCTAGGATTATTGGAAGCCTTAAGTGATTTCGAGAGTTCTGGAAAAGTTGATTTTGATCATATCTGCCAGTGTTCTCTTTGCTTTCATGGAGGAGCAGATTATTGGAGGTTCTCCCTCCATCATCTTATAGGTCAGTCCCTCTGGCTTTTGTTTTTGTTTGGTTTGGCCTTTTTCCTCTCTGTCCTTGTCCTTGGGTGGTTTCTGTTCTGCCTTCAGATTCACTCTCTTTCATGTCAACTCAGCTGTTAAATCCATTCTGAATATTTATCTTCCATGATCATATTTTACAGTTCTGTAATTTTCATTAGGCTCTTTTTTTATTACTTCTGTTTCTCTCCAGTATCTCTTCATTTATCTGTTCAGATTTTCATGTGATGAAACATATTTTGTTTTGTTTCATTGAGGATAAATATAATAGTTGATTTAAAATTCTTAGCAGTTCTAACATTTTGTTCATTTCAGGTTTGGACTTGATTTTCTTTTTCCTTAAGAAAAACATAATATGTTTTATTTTCGTGTTTCATCACATGAAATATGAAATATTTTAGATTGTATCCTGAATATTTGAATGTTACATTGTGGAGATTCTGGATTCTTTTTTTCCACCAATAATTTTTTCTCATTGTTTTATCAGGTAATTTTCTTGACTGAGATTGAATTGCACACTCTTTTTTCTGTTGTGGCTCCAGTCTGTTCTCAAAAGGTCCTTTGTCCTTAGCTGGTTTGCTTTGATTCTTTTCCATCTGTGTGGCTTAGGGGTCAGTCAATAATGAAGATAATCAAGTTTGAAGATCCTCTTTCTGGCTTACTTTTTTATAAGATTCTGCCAGTCTGTTGACTGTTCATATCACCTAACTTCTTGAGCTCCCCAACCAGAAAGATAGCTAGTTTTCCCACATGAGCCCCCAGCTGCTACTGTGCTTGGCACATAGACTGCACTTGGTCTCAGACTGCAAACCTCCAGTGATGGTAATTTACTTGTGCATGTCCCTGTCTCCTCTCCTCTGAGCACACGAACTCCACACTGAAACCAACTACTCTAGGACCTTCAAGGGTGAACTCTCGTCTTGGTTCTGACTTTTTCCTTCTGGATGAGCTGTTCTGTCTGTTCATACACAGCAGCTTAGGGATCAGTCACTAATATGGGTAGATAGTTTGAAGATCCCTTCTTTGACTCTATTTTGAGATTTCACTAGTCTCTTCCACATTCATGGTTTCCTTCACTTTTCTGGTCCCCTCTCCCAGAAAGATTAGTTTTCCTTCTGTTATAGCTTCTGTGTGCAGTTACTGCGTGGGTGCCAGTCTGTCCTGTTCCCAGAGAATGTGAACTTCCCACCAGATTTGTCTACTACTTCTGTTCCCTTTTCAGTACCTTCATATCATATTTAGGTTTTGTAGTTTTTTCTTTCTGTAAGGACAGGAACAGGGAAGATCATTTGGTAGAGTCTTAATCCTTCTTTATTCTTAGTCCTTTTTCAGTAGCCCTGAAACTAATCCTTTTGAAACAAACTTGAAAATTACCTTTCATGTATCAGTTCAGTTCAATTGCTCAGTCGTGTCTGACTCTTTGCGACCCCATGAATCCCAGCACGCCAGGCCTCCCTGTCCATCACCAGCTCCTGGAGTTCACTCAGATTCACGTCCATCAAGTCAGTGATACCATCCAGCCATCTTATCCTCTGTCGTCCCCTTTCCCTCCTGTCCCCAATCCCTCCCAGCATCAAAGTCTTTTCCAATGAGTCAACTCTTTGCATGAGGTGGCCAAAGTACTGGAGTTTTAGCTTTAGCATCATTCTTATATTCTTGTATGTAGCAAAAATGAAAGCAGAATATAAAAAACTCCATGTTCTAGTTCATAAAGCCCAACAAGTTTAAAAGAATAGAAATCATATAAATCCTGCTCTCAGACCATAATGGAAAATACTAACAGAAAGAAAGCTGCTGCTGCTGCTAAGTCGCTTCATTTGTGTCCGACTCTGCATGACCCCAGAGATGGCAGCCCACCAGGCTCCCCTGTCCCTGGGAGTCTCCAGGCAAGAACACTGGAGTGGGTTGCCATTTCCTTCTCCAATGCATGAAAGTGAAAAGTGAAAGTGAAGTCACTCAGCCATGTCCGTCTCTTAGCGACTCCATGGACTGCAGCCTACCAGGCTCCTCTGTCCATAGGATTTTCCAGGCAAGAGTACTGGAGTAGGTTGCCGTTTCCTTCTCCAGAAAGAAAGCTGGGAAATCTCCAAATACTTAGAGATTAAACAACATGCTTCTAAATAATACATGGACAAAGGAGAAATCACAAGAGAAATTTAACAGTATTTTGAAATAAATGGAAATACTTTAAAAATTTGTGAGATGCAGCTAATGCAGAGCTTTGAGGGAAATTTATAACATTGAATGCATATATTAGAGAAGAAGAAAAATCTAAAATCAATACTCTTAAGTTTCTACCTTAGGAATTTAGAAAAAGAACAAAGTAAATCAAAATGAGCAAAAGAAAAGTAATGGAAATTAGAAGAGAAATTAATAAAACTGAAAATAAGAAATCAGTTGAGAAAATTGTTTATGTGGGGGGTGGGGTAGTTGGTGAAAACCAAAAGCTCTTTCTTTGGAAAGATCAATAAAATCTGAGCCTCTAGCCAGGCTAGCTTGGATAAAAAGGAGAGAAGACACAAAATTGCTAATGTCAGAAATGGAAGAAGGGATAGCTGTCCAGATCCTTTGGGCATTAGAAGAGTGATAATAAAAGAGTATTATGGTTAATTCTATGCCCATAAGTTTGATAACCCTAATGAAACAGGCCAATTTTTTGAAAGATAAACTCACACAAGAAGAAATAGTATGAATAAGCCTATACCTATTAAAGAAATTGAGCCAGTAATTAATAACCTTCTAAAACAGAAAACACTAGGTCCAGTGTGTTTCACTGATGAATTTTGCTAAACTTAAATTTAAGGGAGAAACTATACCAATTGTCTACAATCTCTCAGAAGACGGAACTCAGGGAATATTTTCTAGCTTTTTCTATGAGGCCTGATACCAAAACCAAGACACTGTAAGGAAATAAAACTTATAGACCAGTNTGAATTTTGCTAAACTTAAATTTAAGGGAGAAACTATACCAATTGTCTACAATCTCTCAGAAGACGGAACTCAGGGAATATTTTCTAGCTTTTTCTATGAGGCCTGATACCAAAACCAAGACACTGTAAGGAAATAAAACTTATAGACCAGTATCTCTCATGAATATAAAAACAAAAATTCTCAACAAAATATCAGCAAATTGAATCTGTCAAGTTATAAAAAGAATTATACACCACAACCAAGTGAGGTTTATCCCGGGTGTGTAAGGCTGCTTCAACATTTGAAAGTCAATTAATGTATTTCATCACATCAGTAGAATGAGAGAAGAAAAATCACATGATCANGGATTTTAATATTGTGACAGTTTTACCATAGTAATTTTTTAAAGTATCTATTGTTGAACATCATTTCTTACTAGTTGTCATGGAAGTTTCTTTTCATGACAGTTAACAACTGTATTTCAGTTATTGTTTCCAAATAGCATGGATGGGATGATGGCTGAGCATGTTACATGTGTTTCATCCTTTTCAGATTCTTGCTCACAAATTGCGTCTTCCCATCAGTATTCTTTCTTTTTTGTTGCCTATAAACTTTGCCTTCCTTTGTTTAATTTTTATAACTTTCAAAAACTGTTTTTTCCCTTTGGTTGTAGCGGGTCTTCGTTGCTGTGAGTAGGTTTCCTCTGGTTGCGGAGGTGGGGGCCGCCTCCCAGCTGTGGTGTGTGGGCTCGCGGCGCAGCGGCTGCTGTTGCAGAGCACAGGCTCTAGAGAGTGCAGCCCAGTAGCTGCGGTGNAGGTCTTCGTTGCTGTGAGTAGGTTTCCTCTGGTTGCGGAGGTGGGGGCCGCCTCCCAGCTGTGGTGTGTGGGCTCGCGGCGCAGCGGCTGCTGTTGCAGAGCACAGGCTCTAGAGAGTGCAGCCCAGTAGCTGCGGTGCACAGGCCGCGTGGCCCCTCGGCCTGTGGAGTCCTCTCGGACCGCGGATCGAACTCCAGGGAGCCACCTCGTGTCCCCTGCATTGGCAGGTGGATTCTTATCCACCATTTCACCAGGATGAATCACTTTTGGGTTGTATAACAGTCACTTTATTTTTATACTTTTTATTCAGGATACCATATAATATTGAATAATGTAGGCTTCTGTTAAACTCACTAAAAATAACTTATTAAAGTTATATAAGAAAAAACCTATTGAGGAGTGGTTATCTTATTTGGGAATTTACCTATTAATAAGAATTTAAGATCTTGTTTCCTTCTAAAATTTTCAAATAATACTTACCTTTTTAAAATTTGTTTTTTATTTTTAGACTTTTGAAGATTTTAAAAATGATAAGCAAGCCGTAGAATATCAACAACGTATTGTGGATATTTTGTTGAAGGTGAGTATCCCTAGAATGTCTTTGTATTGATATCTATAAAAATGAATTACTTCATAGCAAGTTCTAAAATAATCTTGTTTAATAAAGGAATATGTTGCAATCATTTAAAAATTTTATGTCTTTCTCTTCAAAAGCTAAAGTACTAATCATTCAAAAAATATAATGTATCTCAGCTTTAGACTGGATATTGGATACAGAGTGCTACTCTTGAGAAATGCATATTGTGCTAATTGCTATGTTAGTATGATTACATTTAGTAATGGGACTGACTTCAGAGTGCTTTGAGAAAATAATGTTCTGAAGAGTCGCCTGTCTCATACTGGCATCACTGTGTTGCTAAGGTAGTGCCATGTAGTTTTGCCATGGTACTGAGATGATGGGTAACTTAGGAAAGATTTGAGGCACGCAGAGATGATCATACCAATCTAAGTCCATCTGGATTCAATTGAAAACTATTTTGAGATTCACGCTGTTGCTAGTGAATGTCTGTGGAGACAGATTCTTTTCCTGTCCATCTGCACAGCTTCACCCAGGCCAGTTTCTTCTTGTAGTTAAAAGCTTAGAGTTTTTATCCTGTTCATTTGGCTGTAAAATTGTAGTTTCTTCCTCTTACTGACTTTTAGGTTATTTTGGAGAAGAGACCAAAGTTGAAATATTTTCTTTGTGTATAATATTAATTCATTAACTACGTTTATAGTAGTTCTTTATAATTTTCAAAGCTCATTTGTATACACGATCTCATTTGAGCCATTTATTAGCCTTGTAAAATAGGCAGTGATGAATATGAGAGCTCCCAAATAACGCCAGTTTGATCTTGTTGGCTAGTATGGTCTTATCTTTTCCTTCTTTAATTTGTGATCTTACCTTTCTTCTAGGTAATAGTCTTCTCTGGCTTCCCATTGGTGCAGTTGAAATTAAGTTCTTCTGTGACAGAAAGTTCACAATAATAATACTTTGTTGTGGAAATGTAATTTTCTCCTGCAAGTCTGGAGTGTGGGCAGCCTTATTTCTAGAGTGGGCTCACAGACTTGTCGGGGACACACAACACTTCTACCTTACTGCTGCTCTTAGTACATGGTTTGCCCCTTTCGGTCCAGAATGACTGCTCAGGCTCCAGTAATACCTCTGCATTCTAACTGGCCTGAATTCAGAAAGAGATGAGGTAGAAAATGTTATCTTTCTTTAAGAGTTTCTTAGAAGTTGTGCACCGCAGTTCTGCTTATATCATGTAGATCAGCACTTAGCTAGGGAGACTGTGAAGTGTACTCTGTATGGTGAGTGGCCACGTGTTTAGCTAAAAATGAGTTGTTTCTAAATTAGATGGAAGGAACAGATGTTGGAGCACAAGTAGTAGTTTTTGCCATACCCAAGTAAATTTTAACATGGTATCCAAGATCCTTTTATACTTTCTGGCCCCTGACTACATCTCTGTAACTGCTCCTCTCTCTGACCTTCCCTGTTGCCCCACCAGTCTGTATTATCAACTCCTCAACAGTTGTTTTTGGCCATGCTGAGCAGCTTGTGGTTCTCAGTTCCTCGACCAGGAATTGAACCCCGGCCATGGCAGTGAAAGTCTGGAATCCTAACCACTCAGCTACCCGGGAACTCCCTTCTCACCAATTTTAAATTGTTGGAAGTCAGTGAAATTTTTCTTTGTCATCTTTTTTGGCTTATGTTCTTTGTGTGAGTTTTCTTTTATCCCATCATGTGTTTTCCTTCGCTTTCTCTGCCTGGCAAATTCCTAGCCATTCTCCAAGACATAACTCAAATATCATCCATGAGAAACTGTTCAGAACGCTCTCTCACACTTCTAGTTTGACTTGTTGCCTTTTCTCTGGGATCTTACGACACTTTGCGCCACACTTGACACCTGTATGGTTTGTTTACATGTGTCTTTTCCTACCTGGAATGAGTTTCCTGTAGGTAGAGACTGTAGGGATATGTTTGTTTGATTTTTTTTGTCATTATTTTAACACGTCTAGCACAATGCCTACAATCTGGTAGGTGTTCAACAAATGTTTGCAAGTTGATTGAATTAGAATTTAAGTTTTAAAACTGTACTAAGTTGGGAAAATGATCCAAATGAAGGAAATAAAACTCCATAAAGTACTTAAACTGTTCCTCTTGGTGAATCAGTGCTTTTGTATATTGTTTTTTTAAGTTGAAGTATAGTTATAGTATTGTGTTAGTTTAGGATGTAGCAAAGTGATTCAGATATATATGTGTGTGTGTGTGTGTGTGTGTGTGTATATTTTTTTCAGGTTATTTTCCATGATAGGTTATCAGAAGATACTGAATATAATTCTCTGTGCTATACAGTAAATTCTTATTGCTTATCTGTTTTATTATAGTAATTTGGTTTTTCTAAACTTTTTATTTTATACTGGACTATTGCCAATTAAAGTGCTGTGATAGTGTTAGGTGAATAGCAGAGGAACTCAGCCGTACATATACATGTATCCATTCTCCCCCAAACTCCCCTCCTATCCATGCTGCCACATAACACTGAGCATAGTTCCCTGTGCTTATGTATAATGATTTATGTCTGTTAATCTTGTACTCCTATTGACCCCTGCCTCCTCCTTTTCCCTACTAGTAACCAGAAGTTTGTTTTCTGTATCTGTAAATCTCTTTCTATTATATATATAGATTCATTTGTATTATTTATTAAATTCCACATGTAAGTGATACCATATGATATTTGTCTTTCTGAATTGCTTCACTAAAGTATACTGTTCTCTAGGTCCATCCTTGTTGCTGCAAATGGCATTATTTCATTCTTTTATTTATTTATTTTTGGCTGTGCTGGGTCTTCGTTGCTGTGTGGGCAGTTCTCTAGTTGGCAAGCAGGAGCTACTGTCTAGCTGTGGTTGCATGGGCTTCTCTTTGCAGTAGCTTATCTTGTTGCCGAGCATGGTTTCCAGGGTGCACAGCTTCAGCAGTTGTGGCTCCGAGACTCTAGAGCACAGGCTCAGTAGTTGTGACACATGAACTTAATTGCTGCTTGGCATGTGGATCCTCCGAGACCAGGGATCTAGCCCATGTCTCCTGCTTTTGGCAGGCAGACTCTTCATCACTGAGCCACCAGGGAAGCCCTACTTAATTCTTTTTTATGGCTTATTAATATTCCATTGCATGTGTGTGTGTGTGTGTGT
>SJYW01006138.1:329029-356789 GCA_006410735.1 Raphicerus campestris | reverse complement strand
TGTGTGTGTGTGTGTGTGTATATATATATATATACACACACACACCACATATTCTAAAGCCATTTGTCTCTTGAGGGACATTTACGTTTCTTCCATGTTATGGCTACTATAAATAGTGCTGCTATGAACATTGGGGTGCATGTATCTTTTTGAACTAGAGTTTTCATCTATACAGGCTTCCCTGGTGGCTCAGACAGTAAAGTATCTGCTTGCAATCCAGGAGACCCAGGATTGACCCCTGGGTCAGGAAGATCCCCTGGAGAATGAAATGGCAACCCAATCCAGTATTCTTGCCTGGAGAATCCCATGGACAGAGGAGCTTGGTGGGCTTTAGTCCATGGGATCACAAAGAGTTGGACACGACCAAGCAATTAACACTTTCATTTTTGGGGGATATATGTCCATGGGTAGGATTGCTGGATCATATGGTAGCTCTATTTTTAGTTTTTTTAAAGGAACCTCCATACTGTTTTACGTAGTGGCTGCATCTTGTATATTATTTTGATAGTACTTAACCTAGGGTCAGTGAA
The DNA here is from genome assembly GCA_006410735.1 of Raphicerus campestris. NCBI lineage: Eukaryota > Metazoa > Chordata > Mammalia > Artiodactyla > Bovidae > Raphicerus > Raphicerus campestris. The sequence goes on along the minus strand of SJYW01006138.1, from coordinate 356,259 downwards.
GAATGACCCTATCTCAAATGGTAAGTTTGAGATTATCTTCTCATTTCTGGTGATAGAGTTGTAGTCACCACGTATGTAGCTTTTCTGAGGGAGCACTGGCAAGGACCAGAAAACAGGAGAGTGAGCGTCAACCCTCAGGCATTATCATGGGTATGGAATGGCTGCAGACATAGAGCAGGAAAGCTGTAAATTTGTGACTTTGTATAAGATTGCCCAGAAAATTTTGTAAGCATGGTCTCTGAAATTGATCAGAGAGAAGAATAGAAATAAGCTAAAATTTCTGGGATAACACCTAGTTGGACACTTGCTGAGGTGGCACGGGAATGGGGCTGTGAGTTAGAACTGTTTCCTTAGAAGGCGTTTTTAGGATCAGACAGACGAGAGAGCAGAATTGTAGAGCAGAAGGAAGAGCTAAAGGCAGAGAAGAGCGCTAGTTGAGCCCTGAGAGCTGAATCCTAGGAAAGGACCCACACGCAGAAAGGAAATGAGGATTGAGTGTTTTAAAGCTATAGAAAGCTCTTTGAGTATTATAAATTGGAATTTAGATACACAGATTACAACTTGAAACATCCTCATATTCTAGTAATGGTAATTATGCACTTGAACAAGCTGTGATTGCTGGACTAAGTAAAAGACAGGGGCAGTAAAAGACAGGGGCAAACTGCTTAGCAAAGTGAGAAAAGGCAGGCCAGAAATGGGGCCCCAAGGGAATGTTTTATCTTTGAAGGGAAAATGAAAGGAGAGAGTTTGTAGATGAGATGGGCTGTTGTTCCCTAATTTGTTGTAGAATTCCCTCCTTAAGTTCAGTTTCAAACAATGCCTAGTCTTCCTTCTCAGACTTCTGCCATCTCCCTCTTTGTTAATAGCATTGTTCTCCTCCCTGCCTATCACGCTCAAGACCTGTCAATTTTCATTCTTCCTTTAGCCACACGTTTCCACACATGTGAATACCTGCCCTGTCTCCTCTCTCTCTGCGGTGACTTTTGCACCTGTTTCTCCTTCCTGTTCATCATCACCGCATTGTTCTGAACTCCTCTGACTCTCCCATGGACCTCTGCAGTCCCATGCATCTTGGTCTCTCTACCTTTATTTCTTGCTGCTGCTGCTGCTAAGTCGCTTCAGTTGTGTCTGACTCTGTGCGACCCCATAGACGGCAGCTCACCAGGCTCCCCCGACCCTGGCATTCTCCAGGCAAGAACACTAGAGTGGGTTGCCATTTCCTTCTCCAATGCATGAAAGTGAAAAGTGAAAGTAAAGTCGCTCAGTCATGCCCGACTCTTAGCGACCCCATGGACTGCAGCCCACCAGGCTGCTTCGTCCATGGGATTTTCCAGGCAAGAGTACTGGAGTGGGGTGCCATTGCCTTCTCTGTTATTTCTTGCTACTGTTACTTGATCCTAAGCATTACTGTTGGGGTAATTTTCCTTAGCATAGCGTTGATCACAATCAGCTCTCCTCATTGCACCTTTAGTAACTCCTCCATTTTCTAACAAATAACTTCTGGATTCCTTGGAATGGGATTGGAGCCCTAAGTTTTTCTTTTGGTCTGATTTTTCCCTCCTCATGCATACTGCTGCATTCTGATGAAACATAGCATTTCTCCAGACAAACTTATATGTCCTTGTGTTCATGTTTTTGCCCCCACTCTTCTCTCTGCCTGGACTGCTCTTTCTCCTGATATTTCTTCCCCTGTCATGGATTTTACATGGGCTTTAAAGCTTAGTTTAGAGGCTACTTTTCTCATTTTTTGGAGAAGGCAATGGCAACCCACTCCAGTACTCTTGCCTGGAAAATCCCATGGACGAAGGAGCCTGGTAGGCTATAGTCCATGGAGTTGCTAGAGTTGGACACGACTGAGTGACTTCACTTTCCCTTTTCACTTTCACGCATTGGAGAAGGAAATGGCAACCCACTCCAGTGTTCTTGTCTGGAGAATCCCAGGGACAGAGGAGCCTGGTGGGCTGCCGTCTATGGGGTCGCACAGAGTCGGACACGACTGAGCAACTTCACTTTCACCTTTCTCATTTTTTTGTTTCAAATTTTTTCTCTGATCAGTTGAACTAAATTTCCCCCACTGTGCTTCCATTGTCATTTGTTCCTTTGTAAGTGCTGATCACATTATGCTTTTTATTTAAGATTTGTTTACCTGTCTCACCTTGCTTTCTGGTTCACAATTCCCTTGAAGGCTTCTGCCTTAAGCATCTTAGGCATAGTAGTAGGTACTCAGGAGATGAGAGCTCACTTAAATCAGAGGAGAGATTATGACTTGATAACTGTGTGTGGTTGTAAAGAGCATGTTATATGAAACCATCTGTTCACTGAACTGCTTATAGCCAAGGCAGAAGCCATTCACTTCACTGACTCATAGGCTGGTTGACTGCTTTTTCTGGGATACCTTCATTCTCAAGCTGTCTTACCTTTAAACCCCAAAACAGCTTCCTTCTTCCTGTGTTGGTGGACAGATTTTTAATAGGGTTACTTTAATTTTAGATTCTCTTTTAAGAATTTAAGAAGGAAACATGATATGTATATCATGTGTATGTAATCTACCTCTAACAGTTCAATTCTTACCGAACTAGTGCCTATAAATATGCCAGAAATCACTAAAATGCTTTCAGGGAGTGCAGATAGTTGTCCTTCTTCTCTGAGTGGTGTTGAACTCAGTTGTCACACAGCTGATAAAAGAATCTTTTTATAGAGTCGTTCATACTGAGGCTTCCCCACCCCTGCCTCTAATTGTATATTTTTCTGTGTCAAACCAGATGGTATATTGAATAAATGGTCTCTTTTGCTCATAGGTTATGGTGGAGAATTCAGATTTTACACCCTCACAAGTAGGGTGTCTCTTTACCTTCCTTGCCCGGCAGCTTGCAAAGCCTGACAACACCTTATTTGTAAACAGAACTCTTTTTGATCAGGTGAGTGTCTTTAACCATAACAAGTAGAATTGTTTTTATTTACTGTTTGTAGAAAAATTCACTGGATTACATGGTTTCTTAATAGAATAACCTACTAGGTAAATGTCCTACGAGGTAGAGGCTTGTTCATCTTTCAGTTTGGATCTAAATTAGCTTTTGTTTTTTAGTGTTGTGTTTGGATTGTGTGACTGTTCAGTAAATTGGTGTCATGGGAGTATGATTTGTGGAGATTGGTTTATAGAGATTGTTTTCCCAATTATTCTATTCTAAATTTGCCTAGAATTTTTGACTTAAGAATTTTTCAATTAAATAATCACCCATCTCATTGATAGTAAGACTATGATGTTGATCATCTGGAAGAGAGATTACTTTTAGAAAATCCAAATTTACTTACCACTCTGAAGGTATTTCCAAATCCCAGTTAAATATCTTCTACAAAGCCACGGGTGACAAAGAAAATACTCTTTACGTGGAGAAAGTTGCTAATAATGATCGGCATTTATTGAGCACTTCATAATGCCATGCTCTGCTTCAAAATTTTACATGTCAGTACTCCCAGTACCTCTGAACTTGGTATAGTTGTTACTCCTGTTTTGCAGATGAGGCTGCTAAAGCCTGGAGAGGTTAAGTGACTCATCCAAGTCACTTAATAAGTGTTACTACCAGCAATAAGTGTTGTTTTTAAGTATNTATTTTTTTTCAGGTTATTTTCCACGATAGGTTATCAGAAGATACTGAATATAATTCTCTGTGCTATACAGTAAATTCTTATTGCTTATCTGTTTTATTATAGTAATTTGGTTTCTCTAAACTTTTTATTTTATACTGGACTATTGCCAGTTAAAGTGCTGTGATAGTGTTAGATGAACGGCAGAGGAACTCAGCCGTACATATACATGTATCCATTCTCCCCCAAACTCCCCTCCTATCCATGCTGCCACATAACACTGAGCATAGTTCCCTGTGCTTATGTATAATGATTTATGTCTGTTAATCTTGTACTCCTATTGACCCCTGCCTCCTCCTTTTCCCTACTAGTAACCAGAAGTTTGTTTTCTGTATCTGTAAATCTCTTTCTATTATATATATAGATTCATTTGTATTATTTATTAAATTCCACATGTAAGTGATACCATATGATATTTGTCTTTCTGAATTGCTTCACTAAAGTATACTGTTCTCTAGGTCCATCCTTGTTGCTGCAGATGGCATTATTTCATTCTTTTATTTATTTATTTTTGGCTGTGCTGGGTCTTCGTTGCTGTGTGGGCAGTTCTCTAGTTGGCAAGCAGGAGCTACTGTCTAGCTGTGGTTGCATGGGCTTCTCTTTGCAGTAGCTTATCTTGTTGCCGAGCATGGTTTCCAGGGTGCACAGCTTCAGCAGTTGTGGCTCCGAGACTCTAGAGCACAGGCTCAGTAGTTGTGACACATGAACTTAATTGCTGCTTGGCATGTGGATCCTCCGAGACCAGGGATCTAGCCCATGTCTCCTGCTTTTGGCAGGCAGACTCTTCATCACTGAGCCACCAGGGAAGCCCTACTTAATTCTTTTTTATGGCTTATTAATATTCCATTGCATGTGTGTGTGTGTGTATATATATATATATACACACACACACCACATATTCTAAAGCCATTTGTCTCTTGAGGGACATTTACGTTTCTTCCATGTTATGGCTACTATAAATAGTGCTGCTATGAACATTGGGGTGCATGTATCTTTTTGAACTAGAGTTTTCATCTATACAGGCTTCCCTGGTGGCTCAGACAGTAAAGTATCTGCTTGCAATCCAGGAGACCCAGGATTGACCCCTGGGTCAGGAAGATCCCCTGGAGAATGAAATGGCAACCCAATCCAGTATTCTTGCCTGGAGAATCCCATGGACAGAGGAGCTTGGTGGGCTTTAGTCCATGGGATCACAAAGAGTTGGACACGACCAAGCAATTAACACTTTCATTTTTTTGGGATATATGTCCATGGGTAGGATTGCTGGATCATATGGTAGCTCTATTTTTAGTTTTTTTAAAGGAACCTCCATACTGTTTTACGTAGTGGCTGCATCTTGTATATTATTTTGATAGTACTTAACCTAGGGTCAGTGAAGAATGACCCTATCTCAAATGGTAAGTTTGAGATTATCTTCTCATTTCTGGTGATAGAGTTGTAGTCACCACGTATGTAGCTTTTCTGAGGGAGCACTGGCAAGGACCAGAAAACAGGAGAGTGAGCGTGAACCCTCAGGCATTATCATGGGTGTGGAATGGCTGCAGACATAGAGCAGGAAAGCTGTAAATTTGTGACTTTGTATAAGATTGCCCAGAAAATTTTGTAAGCATGGTCTCTGAAATTGATCAGAGAGAAGAATAGAAATAAGCTAAAATTTCTGGGATAACACCTAGTTGGACACTTGCTGAGGTGGCACGGGAATGGGGCTGTGAGTTAGAACTGTTTCCTTAGAAGGCGTTTTTAGGATCAGACAGACGAGAGAGCAGAATTGTAGAGCAGAAGGAAGAGCTAAAGGCAGAGAAGAGCGCTAGTTGAGCCCTGAGAGCTGAATCCTAGGAAAGGACCCACACGCAGAAAGGAAATGAGGATTGAGTGTTTTAAAGCTATAGAAAGCTCTTTGAGTATTATAAATTGGAATTTAGATACACAGATTACAACTTGAAACATCCTCATATTCTAGTAATGGTAATTATGCACTTGAACAAGCTGTGATTGCTGGACTAAGTAAAAGACAGGGGCAGTAAAAGACAGGGGCAAACTGCTTAGCAAAGTGAGAAAAGGCAGGCCAGAAATGGGGCCCCAAGGGAATGTTTTATCTTTGAAGGGAAAATGAAAGGAGAGAGTTTGTAGATGAGATGGGCTGTTGTTCCCTAATTTGTTGTAGAATTCCCTCCTTAAGTTCAGTTTCAAACAATGCCTAGTCTTCCTTCTCAGACTTCTGCCATCTCCCTCTTTGTTAATAGCATTGTTCTCCTCCCTGCCTATCACGCTCAAGACCTGTCAATTTTCATTCTTCCTTTAGCCACACGTTTCCACACATGTGAATACCTGCCCTGTCTCCTCTCTCTCTGCGGTGACTTTTGCACCTGTTTCTCCTTCCTGTTCATCATCACCGCATTGTTCTGAACTCCTCTGACTCTCCCATGGACCTCTGCAGTCCCATGCATCTTGGTCTCTCTACCTTTATTTCTTGCTGCTGCTGCTGCTAAGTCGCTTCAGTTGTGTCTGACTCTGTGCGACCCCATAGACGGCAGCTCACCAGGCTCCCCCGACCCTGGCATTCTCCAGGCAAGAACACTAGAGTGGGTTGCCATTTCCTTCTCCAATGCATGAAAGTGAAAAGTGAAAGTAAAGTCGCTCAGTCATGCCCGACTCTTAGCGACCCCATGGACTGCAGCCCACCAGGCTGCTTCGTCCATGGGATTTTCCAGGCAAGAGTACTGGAGTGGGGTGCCATTGCCTTCTCTGTTATTTCTTGCTACTGTTACTTGATCCTAAGCATTACTGTTGGGGTAATTTTCCTTAGCATAGCGTTGATCACAATCAGCTCTCCTCATTGCACCTTTAGTAACTCCTCCATTTTCTAACAAATAACTTCTGGATTCCTTGGAATGGGATTGGAGCCCTAAGTTTTTCTTTTGGTCTGATTTTTCCCTCCTCATGCATACTGCTGCATTCTGATGAAACATAGCATTTCTCCAGACAAACTTATATGTCCTTGTGTTCATGTTTTTGCCCCCACTCTTCTCTCTGCCTGGACTGCTCTTTCTCCTGATATTTCTTCCCCTGTCATGGATTTTACATGGGCTTTAAAGCTTAGTTTAGAGGCTACTTTTCTCATTTTTTGGAGAAGGCAATGGCAACCCACTCCAGTACTCTTGCCTGGAAAATCCCATGGACGAAGGAGCCTGGTAGGCTATAGTCCATGGAGTTGCTAGAGTTGGACACGACTGAGTGACTTCACTTTCCCTTTTCACTTTCACGCATTGGAGAAGGAAATGGCAACCCACTCCAGTGTTCTTGTCTGGAGAATCCCAGGGACAGAGGAGCCTGGTGGGCTGCCGTCTATGGGGTCGCACAGAGTCGGACACGACTGAGCAACTTCACTTTCACCTTTCTCATTTTTTTGTTTCAAATTTTTTCTCTGATCAGTTGAACTAAATTTCCCCCACTGTGCTTCCATTGTCATTTGTTCCTTTGTAAGTGCTGATCACATTATGCTTTTTATTTAAGATTTGTTTACCTGTCTCACCTTGCTTTCTGGTTCACAATTCCCTTGAAGGCTTCTGCCTTAAGCATCTTAGGCATAGTAGTAGGTACTCAGGAGATGAGAGCTCACTTAAATCAGAGGAGAGATTATGACTTGATAACTGTGTGTGGTTGTAAAGAGCATGTTATATGAAACCATCTGTTCACTGAACTGCTTATAGCCAAGGCAGAAGCCATTCACTTCACTGACTCATAGGCTGGTTGACTGCTTTTTCTGGGATACCTTCATTCTCAAGCTGTCTTACCTTTAAACCCCAAAACAGCTTCCTTCTTCCTGTGTTGGTGGACAGATTTTTAATAGGGTTACTTTAATTTTAGATTCTCTTTTAAGAATTTAAGAAGGAAACATGATATGTATATCATGTGTATGTAATCTACCTCTAACAGTTCAATTCTTACCGAACTAGTGCCTATAAATATGCCAGAAATCACTAAAATGCTTTCAGGGAGTGCAGATAGTTGTCCTTCTTCTCTGAGTGGTGTTGAACTCAGTTGTCACACAGCTGATAAAAGAATCTTTTTATAGAGTCGTTCATACTGAGGCTTCCCCACCCCTGCCTCTAATTGTATATTTTTCTGTGTCAAACCAGATGGTATATTGAATAAATGGTCTCTTTTGCTCATAGGTTATGGTGGAGAATTCAGATTTTACACCCTCACAAGTAGGGTGTCTCTTTACCTTCCTTGCCCGGCAGCTTGCAAAGCCTGACAACACCTTATTTGTAAACAGAACTCTTTTTGATCAGGTGAGTGTCTTTAACCATAACAAGTAGAATTGTTTTTATTTACTGTTTGTAGAAAAATTCACTGGATTACATGGTTTCTTAATAGAATAACCTACTAGGTAAATGTCCTACGAGGTAGAGGCTTGTTCATCTTTCAGTTTGGATCTAAATTAGCTTTTGTTTTTTAGTGTTGTGTTTGGATTGTGTGACTGTTCAGTAAATTGGTGTCATGGGAGTATGATTTGTGGAGATTGGTTTATAGAGATTGTTTTCCCAATTATTCTATTCTAAATTTGCCTAGAATTTTTGACTTAAGAATTTTTCAATTAAATAATCACCCATCTCATTGATAGTAAGACTATGATGTTGATCATCTGGAAGAGAGATTACTTTTAGAAAATCCAAATTTACTTACCACTCTGAAGGTATTTCCAAATCCCAGTTAAATATCTTCTACAAAGCCACGGGTGACAAAGAAAATACTCTTTACGTGGAGAAAGTTGCTAATAATGATCGGCATTTATTGAGCACTTCATAATGCCATGCTCTGCTTCAAAATTTTACATGTCAGTACTCCCAGTACCTCTGAACTTGGTATAGTTGTTACTCCTGTTTTGCAGATGAGGCTGCTAAAGCCTGGAGAGGTTAAGTGACTCATCCAAGTCACTTAATAAGTGTTACTACCAGCAATAAGTGTTGTTTTTAAGTATTAATAAGGTTAGGATTCAAATTCAAATGGCCTGATTCCAAAGTCCATACTTAGCTTGGTCCATGGTATTGAGGATCTTAAGGAATATATGATGTCAGATTCTAGTCATGTTTCTAAATAGTAAAGAAATATGTTTAACGTACATATTAAATTGTTAGCATAACTGAGCCTGCTGTGTCATATATTGGGCCGACCAATTGGGAAGCTACCATATCCCTATGGTGTTTGTTGAGCTGGATGTGAATGAATTGGTGATATAGAAAGAGTAACTATGATTTTCTTTATGGCATGCATGCTGGTATCCAATTTAAAAATACCTTTTCTTTGAGCAGGTCCTTGAATTCCTTTGCAGTCCTGATGATGACTCCCGACACTCTGAAAGACAGCAGGTATGAACTGCTAGAACTCATCTTGCTAATGAGTAGGAAAGAAGATAGAGTGAACCAGAAGAAACCTTCTGTTCTAGACCTTACAATCTAAGGGCAGAAAGACTTGCATCTAACCCTAATATTATGTGAGATAGTGGCAACCAGGAAATAGTGTGGATGGTTGTTAGTTTGAACCTCAATCAAACTACAAATAAATTTCTAGGCAGACTGCACCTGTCTTGCATTCATCATGACATCAAAAGAGAATAAAATCTTTATCCTTCTTTATGAGCAATACTTGGCACCTACTATATGCTCCTTTCTGCCAGCATCATTAAGTTAGTAACCATACCTAGTTGCTATGGTCATGAACCAAAACACTTCAAGATCTTGACTATTGGAACACTCAGCTTTTGGGAGTGCCCTGTGGTTCCACTGCACTAGTGCTCACCATTTCTGGGGACTGGCATCTGTCTCAGTCAGTCAGTTCAGTCGCTCAGTTGTGTCCAACTCTTTGCAACCCCATGGACTGTAGCACACCAGGCTTCCCTGTCCATCACCAACTTCTGGAGCTTACACAAACTTGTGTCTGTTGAGTTGGTGATGCCATCCAACCATCTCATCCTTTGTTATCCCCTTTTCCTCCTGCCTTCAGTTTTTCCCAGCATCAGAGTCTTATCCAGTGAGTCAGTTCTTCACATCAGGTGGCTAAAGTATTGAAGCTTCAACTTCACTGTCAGTCCTTCCATTGAATATTCAGGACTGATTTCATTTAGCATGGACTGGTTGGATTTTTTTGCAGTCCAAGGGACCCTCAAGAGTCTTCTCCAACAACATAGTTCAAAAACATCAATTCTTCGGTGCTCAGCTTTCTTTGTAGTCCAACTCTACATCTATACATGACTACTGGAAAAACCATAGCTTTGACTATATGGACCTTTGTTGCAAAGTAATGCTTTTGAATATGCTGTCTACGTTGGTCATGGCTTTTCTTTCCAAGGAGCAGGCATCTTTTAATTTCATGACTGCAGTCACCATCTGCAGTGATTTTGGAGCCCAAGAAAATAGTCTGTCACTGTTTCCATTGTTTCCCCATTTATTTCCCATGAAGTGATGTGACTGGATGCTGTGATCTTCGTTTTCTGAATTTTGAGTTTTAAGCCAACTTTTTCACTCTCCTCTTTTACTTTCATCAAGAGGCTCTTTAGTTTTTTTTCACTTTCTGCCATAAGGGTGGTATCATCTGCATATCTGAGGTTATTGATTTTCCTCCTGGCAATCCTGATTCCAATTTGTGCTTTATTCAGCCTGGCATTTCACATGATGTACTCTGCATATAAGTTAAATAAGCAGGGTGACAATATACAGCCTTGATGTACTCCTTTCCCAATTTGGAACCAGTCTGTTGTTCCATGTCCAATTCTAACTGTTGCTTCTTGACCTGATACAGATTTCTCAGAAGGCAGGTCAGGTGGTCTAGAATTCCCCTCTCTCTCAGAATTTTCCACAGTTTATTGTGATCCACACAGACAAAGGCTTTGACATAGACAGTAAAGCAGAAATAGATGTTTTTCTGGAACTCTCTTGCTTTTTCAGTACTCCGACAGATGTTGAAAATGTAATCACTGGTTCCTCTCCCTTTTCTGAATTCAGCTTGAACATCTGGATGTTTATGTACTGTTGAAGTCTGGCTTGGAGGTTGAAGTCTGGCTTGGAGAACTCTGAGCATTACTTTGCTAGCGTGTGAGATGAGTGCAATTGTGCAGTCATTTGAACATTCTTTGGCATTGTGTTTCTTTGGGATTATAATGAAAACTGACCTTTTCCAGTCTGTGGACACTGCTAAANATCCAGTGAGTCAGTTCTTCACATCAGGTGGCTAAAGTATTGAAGCTTCAACTTCACTGTCAGTCCTTCCATTGAATATTCAGGACTGATTTCATTTAGCATGGACTGGTTGGATTTTTTTGCAGTCCAAGGGACCCTCAAGAGTCTTCTCCAACAACATAGTTCAAAAACATCAATTCTTCGGTGCTCAGCTTTCTTTGTAGTCCAACTCTACATCTATACATGACTACTGGAAAAACCATAGCTTTGACTATATGGACCTTTGTTGCAAAGTAATGCTTTTGAATATGCTGTCTACGTTGGTCATGGCTTTTCTTTCCAAGGAGCAGGCATCTTTTAATTTCATGACTGCAGTCACCATCTGCAGTGATTTTGGAGCCCAAGAAAATAGTCTGTCACTGTTTCCATTGTTTCCCCATTTATTTCCCATGAAGTGATGTGACTGGATGCTGTGATCTTCGTTTTCTGAATTTTGAGTTTTAAGCCAACTTTTTCACTCTCCTCTTTTACTTTCATCAAGAGGCACTTTAGTTTTTTTTCACTTTCTGCCATAAGGGTGGTATCATCTGCATATCTGAGGTTATTGATTTTCCTCCTGGCAATCCTGATTCCAATTTGTGCTTTATTCAGCCTGGCATTTCACATGATGTACTCTGCATATAAGTTAAATAAGCAGGGTGACAATATACAGCCTTGATGTACTCCTTTCCCAATTTGGAACCAGTCTGTTGTTCCATGTCCAATTCTAACTGTTGCTTCTTGACCTGATACAGATTTCTCAGAAGGCAGGTCAGGTGGTCTAGAATTCCCCTCTCTCTCAGAATTTTCCACAGTTTATTGTGATCCACACAGACAAAGGCTTTGACATAGACAGTAAAGCAGAAATAGATGTTTTTCTGGAACTCTCTTGCTTTTTCAGTACTCCGACAGATGTTGAAAATGTAATCACTGGTTCCTCTCCCTTTTCTGAATTCAGCTTGAACATCTGGATGTTTATGTACTGTTGAAGTCTGGCTTGGAGGTTGAAGTCTGGCTTGGAGAACTCTGAGCATTACTTTGCTAGCGTGTGAGATGAGTGCAATTGTGCAGTCATTTGAACATTCTTTGGCATTGTGTTTCTTTGGGATTATAATGAAAACTGACCTTTTCCAGTCTGTGGACACTGCTAAATTTTCCAAATTTGCTGGCATATTAAGTGCAGCACCTTCACAGCACTGTCTTGTAGGATTTGAAATAGCACACCTGGAATTCCATCACCTCCACTAGCTTTGTTCATAGTGATGTTTCCTAAGGCCCGCTTGGCTTCACATTCCAGGATGTCTGGCTCTAGGTGAGTGATCACACCATCTTTGTTATCAGCATCATGAAGATCTTTTTTGTATAGTTCTTCTGTGTATTCTTGCCACTTCTTCTTAATATCTTTTGCTTCTGTTAGGTCCATACTATCTGTCCTTTATTGTGCCCATCTTTGCATGACATGTTCCCTTGGTATCTCTAATTTTCTTAACGAGTTCTCTAGTCTTCCCATTCTATTGTTTTCCTCTATTTCTTTGCATTGATCACTGAGGAAGGCTTTCTTATCTTTCCTTGCTACTCTTTGGAACTCTTCATTCAGATGGGTATCTTTCCTTTTTTCCTTTGCCTTTAGTTTCTCTTCTTTTCTCAGCTATTTGTAAGGCCTCCTCAGACAACCTTTTTGCATTTCTTTTCCTTGAGGATAGTTTGATCGCTGCCTCCTGTACATTGTCATGAACCTCCGTCCATAANTTGAGATTATCTTCTCATTTCTGGTGATAGAGTTGTAGTCACCACGTATGTAGCTTTTCTGAGGGAGCACTGGCAAGGACCAGAAAACAGGAGAGTGAGCGTGAACCCTCAGGCATTATCATGGGTGTGGAATGGCTGCAGACATAGAGCAGGAAAGCTGTAAATTTGTGACTTTGTATAAGATTGCCCAGAAAATTTTGTAAGCATGGTCTCTGAAATTGATCAGAGAGAAGAATAGAAATAAGCTAAAATTTCTGGGATAACACCTAGTTGGACACTTGCTGAGGTGGCACGGGAATGGGGCTGTGAGTTAGAACTGTTTCCTTAGAAGGCGTTTTTAGGATCAGACAGACGAGAGAGCAGAATTGTAGAGCAGAAGGAAGAGCTAAAGGCAGAGAAGAGCGCTAGTTGAGCCCTGAGAGCTGAATCCTAGGAAAGGACCCACACGCAGAAAGGAAATGAGGATTGAGTGTTTTAAAGCTATAGAAAGCTCTTTGAGTATTATAAATTGGAATTTAGATACACAGATTACAACTTGAAACATCCTCATATTCTAGTAATGGTAATTATGCACTTGAACAAGCTGTGATTGCTGGACTAAGTAAAAGACAGGGGCAGTAAAAGACAGGGGCAAACTGCTTAGCAAAGTGAGAAAAGGCAGGCCAGAAATGGGGCCCCAAGGGAATGTTTTATCTTTGAAGGGAAAATGAAAGGAGAGAGTTTGTAGATGAGATGGGCTGTTGTTCCCTAATTTGTTGTAGAATTCCCTCCTTAAGTTCAGTTTCAAACAATGCCTAGTCTTCCTTCTCAGACTTCTGCCATCTCCCTCTTTGTTAATAGCATTGTTCTCCTCCCTGCCTATCACGCTCAAGACCTGTCAATTTTCATTCTTCCTTTAGCCACACGTTTCCACACATGTGAATACCTGCCCTGTCTCCTCTCTCTCTGCGGTGACTTTTGCACCTGTTTCTCCTTCCTGTTCATCATCACCGCATTGTTCTGAACTCCTCTGACTCTCCCATGGACCTCTGCAGTCCCATGCATCTTGGTCTCTCTACCTTTATTTCTTGCTGCTGCTGCTGCTAAGTCGCTTCAGTTGTGTCTGACTCTGTGCGACCCCATAGACGGCAGCTCACCAGGCTCCCCCGACCCTGGCATTCTCCAGGCAAGAACACTAGAGTGGGTTGCCATTTCCTTCTCCAATGCATGAAAGTGAAAAGTGAAAGTAAAGTCGCTCAGTCATGCCCAACTCTTAGCGACCCCATGGACTGCAGCCCACCAGGCTGCTTCGTCCATGGGATTTTCCAGGCAAGAGTACTGGAGTGGGGTGCCATTGCCTTCTCCGTTATTTCTTGCTACTGTTACTTGATCCTAAGCATTGCTGTTGGGGTAATTTTCCTTAGCATAGCGTTGATCACAATCAGCTCTCCTCATTGCACCTTTAGTAACTCCTCCATTTTCTAACAAATAACTTCTGGATTCCTTGGAATGGGATTGGAGCCCTAAGTTTTTCTTTTGGTCTGATTTTTCCCTCCTCATGCATACTGCTGCATTCTGATGAAACATAGCATTTCTCCAGACAAACTTATATGTCCTTGTGTTCATGTTTTTGCCCCCACTCTTCTCTCTGCCTGGACTGCTCTTTCTCCTGATATTTCTTCCCCTGTCATGGATTTTACATGGGCTTTAAAGCTTAGTTTAGAGGCTACTTTTCTCATTTTTTGGAGAAGGCAATGGCAACCCACTCCAGTACTCTTGCCTGGAAAATCCCATGGACGAAGGAGCCTGGTAGGCTATAGTCCATGGAGTTGCTAGAGTTGGACACGACTGAGTGACTTCACTTTCCCTTTTCACTTTCACGCATTGGAGAAGGAAATGGCAACCCACTCCAGTGTTCTTGTCTGGAGAATCCCAGGGACAGAGGAGCCTGGTGGGCTGCCGTCTATGGGGTCGCACAGAGTCGGACACGACTGAGCAACTTCACTTTCACCTTTCTCATTTTTTTGTTTCAAATTTTTTCTCTGATCAGTTGAACTAAATTTCCCCCACTGTGCTTCCATTGTCATTTGTTCCTTTGTAAGTGCTGATCACATTATGCTTTTTATTTAAGATTTGTTTACCTGTCTCACCTTGCTTTCTGGTTCACAATTCCCTTGAAGGCTTCTGCCTTAAGCATCTTAGGCATAGTAGTAGGTACTCAGGAGATGAGAGCTCACTTAAATCAGAGGAGAGATTATGACTTGATAACTGTGTGTGGTTGTAAAGAGCATGTTATATGAAACCATCTGTTCACTGAACTGCTTATAGCCAAGGCAGAAGCCATTCACTTCACTGACTCATAGGCTGGTTGACTGCTTTTTCTGGGATACCTTCATTCTCAAGCTGTCTTACCTTTAAACCCCAAAACAGCTTCCTTCTTCCTGTGTTGGTGGACAGATTTTTAATAGGGTTACTTTAATTTTAGATTCTCTTTTAAGAATTTAAGAAGGAAACATGATATGTATATCATGTGTATGTAATCTACCTCTAACAGTTCAATTCTTACCGAACTAGTGCCTATAAATATGCCAGAAATCACTAAAATGCTTTCAGGGAGTGCAGATAGTTGTCCTTCTTCTCTGAGTGGTGTTGAACTCAGTTGTCACACAGCTGATAAAAGAATCTTTTTATAGAGTCGTTCATACTGAGGCTTCCCCACCCCTGCCTCTAATTGTATATTTTTCTGTGTCAAACCAGATGGTATATTGAATAAATGGTCTCTTTTGCTCATAGGTTATGGTGGAGAATTCAGATTTTACACCCTCACAAGTAGGGTGTCTCTTTACCTTCCTTGCCCGGCAGCTTGCAAAGCCTGACAACACCTTATTTGTAAACAGAACTCTTTTTGATCAGGTGAGTGTCTTTAACCATAACAAGTAGAATTGTTTTTATTTACTGTTTGTAGAAAAATTCACTGGATTACATGGTTTCTTAATAGAATAACCTACTAGGTAAATGTCCTACGAGGTAGAGGCTTGTTCATCTTTCAGTTTGGATCTAAATTAGCTTTTGTTTTTTAGTGTTGTGTTTGGATTGTGTGACTGTTCAGTAAATTGGTGTCATGGGAGTATGATTTGTGGAGATTGGTTTATAGAGATTGTTTTCCCAATTATTCTATTCTAAATTTGCCTAGAATTTTTGACTTAAGAATTTTTCAATTAAATAATCACCCATCTCATTGATAGTAAGACTATGATGTTGATCATCTGGAAGAGAGATTACTTTTAGAAAATCCAAATTTACTTACCACTCTGAAGGTATTTCCAAATCCCAGTTAAATATCTTCTACAAAGCCACGGGTGACAAAGAAAATACTCTTTACGTGGAGAAAGTTGCTAATAATGATCGGCATTTATTGAGCACTTCATAATGCCATGCTCTGCTTCAAAATTTTACATGTCAGTACTCCCAGTACCTCTGAACTTGGTATAGTTGTTACTCCTGTTTTGCAGATGAGGCTGCTAAAGCCTGGAGAGGTTAAGTGACTCATCCAAGTCACTTAATAAGTGTTACTACCAGCAATAAGTGTTGTTTTTAAGTATTAATAAGGTTAGGATTCAAATTCAAATGGCCTGATTCCAAAGTCCATACTTAGCTTGGTCCATGGTATTGAGGATCTTAAGGAATATATGATGTCAGATTCTAGTCATGTTTCTAAATAGTAAAGAAATATGTTTAACGTACATATTAAATTGTTAGCATAACTGAGCCTGCTGTGTCATATATTGGGCCGACCAATTGGGAAGCTACCATATCCCTATGGTGTTTGTTGAGCTGGATGTGAATGAATTGGTGATATAGAAAGAGTAACTATGATTTTCTTTATGGCATGCATGCTGGTATCCAATTTAAAAATACCTTTTCTTTGAGCAGGTCCTTGAATTCCTTTGCAGTCCTGATGATGACTCCCGACACTCTGAAAGACAGCAGGTATGAACTGCTAGAACTCATCTTGCTAATGAGTAGGAAAGAAGATAGAGTGAACCAGAAGAAACCTTCTGTTCTAGACCTTACAATCTAAGGGCAGAAAGACTTGCATCTAACCCTAATATTATGTGAGATAGTGGCAACCAGGAAATAGTGTGGATGGTTGGTAGTTTGAACCTCAATCAAACTACAAATAAATTTCTAGGCAGACTGCACCTGTCTTGCATTCATCATGACATCAAAAGAGAATAAAATCTTTATCCTTCTTTATGAGCAATACTTGGCACCTACTATATGCTCCTTTCTGCCAGCATCATTAAGTTAGTAACCATACCTAGTTGCTATGGTCATGAACCAAAACACTTCAAGATCTTGACTATTGGAACACTCAGCTTTTGGGAGTGCCCTGTGGTTCCACTGCACTAGTGCTCACCATTTCTGGGGACTGGCATCTGTCTCAGTCAGTCAGTTCAGTCGCTCAGTTGTGTCCAACTCTTTGCAACCCCATGGACTATAGCACACCAGGCTTCCCTGTCCATCACCAACTTCTGGAGCTTACACAAACTCGTGTCTGTTGAGTTGGTGATGCCATCCAACCATCTCATCCTTTGTTATCCCCTTTCCTCCTGCCTTCAGTTTTTCCCAGCATCAGAGTCTTTTCCAGTGAGTCAGTTCTTCACATCAGGTGGCTAAAGTATTGAAGCTTCAACTTCACTGTCAGTCCTTCCATTGAATATTCAGGACTGATTTCATTTAGCATGGACTGGTTGGATTTTTTTGCAGTCCAAGGGACCCTCAAGAGTCTTCTCCAACAACATAGTTCAAAAACATCAATTCTTCGGTGCTCAGCTTTCTTTGTAGTCCAACTCTACATCTATACATGACTACTGGAAAAACCATAGCTTTGACTATATGGACCTTTGTTGCAAAGTAATGCTTTTGAATATGCTGTCTACGTTGGTCATGGCTTTTCTTTCCAAGGAGCAGGCATCTTTTAATTTCATGACTGCAGTCACCATCTGCAGTGATTTTGGAGCCCAAGAAAATAGTCTGTCACTGTTTCCATTGTTTCCCCATTTATTTCCCATGAAGTGATGTGACTGGATGCTGTGATCTTCGTTTTCTGAATTTTGAGTTTTAAGCCAACTTTTTCACTCTCCTCTTTTACTTTCATCAAGAGGCACTTTAGTTTTTTTTCACTTTCTGCCATAAGGGTGGTATCATCTGCATATCTGAGGTTATTGATTTTCCTCCTGGCAATCCTGATTCCAATTTGTGCTTTATTCAGCCTGGCATTTCACATGATGTACTCTGCATATAAGTTAAATAAGCAGGGTGACAATATACAGCCTTGATGTACTCCTTTCCCAATTTGGAACCAGTCTGTTGTTCCATGTCCAATTCTAACTGTTGCTTCTTGACCTGATACAGATTTCTCAGAAGGCAGGTCAGGTGGTCTAGAATTCCCCTCTCTCTCAGAATTTTCCACAGTTTATTGTGATCCACACAGACAAAGGCTTTGACATAGACAGTAAAGCAGAAATAGATGTTTTTCTGGAACTCTCTTGCTTTTTCAGTACTCCGACAGATGTTGAAAATGTAATCACTGGTTCCTCTCCCTTTTCTGAATTCAGCTTGAACATCTGGATGTTTATGTACTGTTGAAGTCTGGCTTGGAGGTTGAAGTCTGGCTTGGAGAACTCTGAGCATTACTTTGCTAGCGTGTGAGATGAGTGCAATTGTGCAGTCATTTGAACATTCTTTGGCATTGTGTTTCTTTGGGATTATAATGAAAACTGACCTTTTCCAGTCTGTGGACACTGCTAAATTTTCCAAATTTGCTGGCATATTAAGTGCAGCACCTTCACAGCACTGTCTTGTAGGATTTGAAATAGCACACCTGGAATTCCATCACCTCCACTAGCTTTGTTCATAGTGATGTTTCCTAAGGCCCGCTTGGCTTCACATTCCAGGATGTCTGGCTCTAGGTGAGTGATCACACCATCTTTGTTATCAGCATCATGAAGATCTTTTTTGTATAGTTCTTCTGTGTATTCTTGCCACTTCTTCTTAATATCTTTTGCTTCTGTTAGGTCCATACTATCTGTCCTTTATTGTGCCCATCTTTGCATGACATGTTCCCTTGGTATCTCTAATTTTCTTAACGAGTTCTCTAGTCTTCCCATTCTATTGTTTTCCTCTATTTCTTTGCATTGATCACTGAGGAAGGCTTTCTTATCTTTCCTTGCTACTCTTTGGAACTCTTCATTCAGATGGGTATCTTTCCTTTTTTCCTTTGCCTTTAGTTTCTCTTCTTTTCTCAGCTATTTGTAAGGCCTCCTCAGACAACCTTTTTGCATTTCTTTTCCTTGAGGATAGTTTGATCGCTGCCTCCTGTACATTGTCATGAACCTCCGTCCATAATTCTTCAGGCACTCTGTCTATCACATCTAATCCCTTGAATCTATTTGTCACTTCCACTGTATAATCATAAGGGATTTGATTTTGGTCATATCTGAATGGTCCAGTGGTTTCCCCTACTTTCTTCAATCTAAGTCTGAAGTTTGCAATAAGGAGTACATAATTTGAGCCATAGTCAGCTCCCAGTCTTGTTTTTGCTGACTGTATAGAGCTTCTCCATCTTTGGCTCCAAAAAATATCAATCTGATTTTGGTGTTGACCATCTGGTGATGTCCGTGTGTAGAGTCTTCTCTTATGTTGTTGGAAGAGGGTGTTTGCTATGATCAGTGTGTTCCCTTGGCAAAGTTCTGTTAGACTTTGACCTGCTTTGTTTTGTACTCCAAGGCCAAATTTGCCTGTTACTTCAGGTATCTCTTGACTTCCTACTTTTGCGTTCCAGACCCCTGTAATGAAAAGGACATCTTTTGGGGGTGTTAGTTCTAGAAGGTCTTGTAGGTCTTCATAGAACCATTCAACTTCAGCTTCTTCAGCATGACTGGTCAGGGTATAGACTTGAATTACTGTGATATTGAATGGTTTGCCTTAGAAACGGACCAAGATTATTATGTCATTTCTGAGACTGCATCCAAATACTGCATTTAGTTTACTAAGTTTGTTTACTATGATGGCTACTTCATTTCTTCTAAGGGATTCTTGCCCACAGTAGTAGATACAATGGTCATCTGAGTTATATTCACTCATTCCAGTCCATTTTAATTCACTGATTCTTAAGATGTCAACATTCACTCTTGCCATCTCCAGGTTTGACCACTTCTAATTTATTTTTGATTCATGAACTTAACATTTCCAGGTGCCTATGCAATATTTCCCTTTACAGCATCGGACTTTGCTTCTATCGCCAGTCACATCCACAAGTGGGTGTTGTTTTTGCTTTGGTTCCATCTCTTCATTCTTTCTGGAGTTATTTTTCCACTGACCTCGTGTAGCATATTGAGCATCTACCGACCTGAGGGGTTCATCTTTCAGTGTCCAGTCTTTTTGCCTTTTCATACTGTTCATGGGTTTCTCAAGGCAAGAATATTGTAGTGGTTTGCCATTCCCTTCTCTAGTGGACCACGTTTTGTCAGAACTCTCCACCATAAATCCGTCTGTCCCTCTACTAATCACTGTGAGAAAAAACTGATCACCACTTCTTTCTACTTAGCTACTTGCTTGAGGGTGCTTTCTAGGAGTAGAATTTCTTAAAAGCTTAGCCACTGTAATTGTGAACACTAAGACAGTCTGTTTATAACTGATGACAAGATTTTGTCAGATAAGTTAGCTACAAAAATTAAGTACTTGTGGAGCAATGCTGATGTTTTTATGGTAATATATTCCCAGCCGGGGTTTGAGACTCAGATAAAGAACATAGGAACGCAACAGTGAACCCTTTCTCTGCACAGCTGTGGCCGCGTGACTGCTGCAGACTATCTTAGGAAAGAAAACAGCTCCTAAAATTTTGATTGTTTCTCTTAAATTATACTGAATACAAACAGTAATGTGGGTCCCTCATTTTGCCCCGATTTCTCTATTGGCAGGAAAAGTGAATCATGTTTTGCATGGTGTTGCTGTATAAAATGATAAAAACTTCTTATGTAAACTACTAAATAAAACAGAAATAAAAACTAAGCCTAAATGTAAAAGCCAAACCTTTAAAAGTAACCGTAGTTAGTAATCTGTTAGTGGGAATCCTTTTTGAGATTACCTGGGAATTTTTTTCCCTCACTCATTTTAGAAAGTAGAAAACTGATGACATAAATTGCTCAAGGTCATAACTAAAATCAGAGCTCAGTTACTTCCCTTCTCATCCAGCAGTCTTTCTCTTAAACTGTTTTCCATATATCAAAATTTTGTACTGATATGAATGTTGATTGATACTTTCATTTATTAAAATGAATAAGTTGAAAGTGCAGTAATGAAAGCATGTCAGAACTTGACTCATTGATCAGTGTTGTGACTTCTTTGCTGAATTGGATAACAGTTTTCTAATACTGGAAAAATTTTTCGTGCTATTTTCAGTGTAATGACTCCAACAAACACACTTTTAAGTTTGATTCTCTTATTAACTTTATCTCCATCAATATCTTAGCCAGAAATTGGCACAGTTTTTCTGTAAACGGCCAGAGAGTAAATATTTTAGGCTTTATGCATCATATATAGTCTCTGTCACATACTCTTTGTTTTATAATCCTTTAAAAATGTAACAAGCCCTGATTTATAGCATTTATTAATTTCCATGGTGTAAGTATTCCCATCATGGCTGATTTCAACTTTCCAGCATGATATCATATTGCACATGAAGTTGGGAGCAGTGTACCATAACACACACTTACATAATATTTCCACTGTACAGATAAGGTGAACGTGTTAATCGTTCAGTGTGTCTGACTCTGTGACCCGTGGACTGTAGCCACCCAGGCTCCTCTGTCCATGGAATGCTCCAGGCAAGAATACTGGAGTGGATTGCCATTTACTACTCCAGGGGATCTTCCTGACTCAGGGATTGAACCTGGGTCTCCTGGATTGCAGGCAGATTCTTTACCATTTGAGCCATCAGGGAAGCCCACCATGCAGTAAGCTACAATCTCTAACCTGGAGAGCATACACAGTAAAATACTTAGGAAGTGGTGAGTTTAGGTATTACCTTTGTTTTTAATTTATTTAATCGTAAATTTATATAATTTTATTTTTAACAATACCTGTATTTAACAGCCAGCCTAAAAATTCCTAGAAAGTTGACAGCTTCAACTACCATAAGTTGGTTCAGACTCCCTCCAGCACTGGCAGTTGATCATGTTATTTCAAACTGAGGCTTCCAGCGGATACATTCGCTCCATCATTGTCCTATATAGCAGTGCATTATAATACCCGAGATGGATTAAATTAGAGTTCTGAAGTGTAAAGGTAGGCTAGGTTTTATTTCTTTCTGCTTTTGTAAAAAAAAAATTAATTTGAAAGTAATTTCCTGTGTTTGAAAAATGTTTTGTTAAATGGCTTCCTGGAGTTCTGAGAAAGGGCATGTTACTGTGGATCTTGAACTTATAAGAGAGCTTTCTGATACTACTCTGATGATTAAGTAGTTATTGTGTTATATTTTGAGATTTATTTTCAAATATGTCTCATATCCTAGTCATATATTCAGATACTTAATGTGATAAAGGTTAATTTTTTATTCAGCTGCTTCATTTCAGTTCAGTCACTCAGTTGCTTCTGACACTTTGTGACCCCAGGGACTGCAGCACGCCAGGCCTCCATGTCCATCACCAATTCCTGGAGATTAACCAAATTTATATCCATTGAGTCGGTGATGCCATCCAACCATCTCATCCTCTATCATCCCCTTCTCCTCCTGCCTTCAATATTTCCCAGCACCAGGGTCTTTTCAGATGAGTCAGCTCTTCACATCTGGTGGCCAGAGTATTGGAGTTTCAGCTTCAGCATCAGTCCTTCCAAAGAATACCCAGGACTGATCTCCTTTAGGGTGGACTGGTTAGATCTCCTTGTAGTCCAAGGGACTCTCAAGAGTCTTCTCCAACACCACAGTTCAAAAGCACCAATTCTTTGATGCTCAGCTTTCTTTATAATCCAACTCTCACATCCATACATGACTACTAGAAAAAAACCATAGCTTTGACTAGATGGACCGTTGTTGCAAAGTAATGTCTCTGCTTTTTAATATGCTGTCTAGTTTGGTCATAACTTTCCTTCCAAGGAGTAAGTAGCTTTTAATTTCATGGACACAGTCACCATCTGCAGTGATTTTGGAGCCCCCCAAAATAAAGTCTGCCACTATTTCCACTGTTTCTCCATCTATTTGCCATGAAGTGATTGGATCGGATGCCATGACCTTAGTTTTCTGAATGTGGAGCTTTAAGCCAACTTTTCCACTCTCCTCTTTCACTTTCATCAAGAGGCCCTTTCGTTCTTATTCATTTTCTGCCATAAGGTCATATGATTATGTGGCTGAATGGACTCCTGAAGAGCTAATCACTAAAAATAGATTCCAAAGTGTTTTTACTCATTTATTTTAAATATTCAGGTCCTTTTAGAATTGCTGCAGGCTGGAGGCATAGTTCAGTTTGAAGAGAGTCGACTTATCCGTATGGCAGAGAAAGCAGAATTGTAAGTTGTGTTGAAGCCATATATTAGTTCCCATAGAACTACTAAAGTACTACTTCTCTTTAAGAAAAGCTATGCATGTAATAATTTAAAAAAAACCTAAATGCAAAAGTTTTTGCCTTTCAAGTCTGGAAGTTAGTTTAATTTGCAGAAATTAACAGCAAGTAAATTTGAAGTTCTTGTTCATTTGTTTAGTGTAAAAGTGAAATATCAGTCTTACGTTTTTTTTTTACTTAAATCTCCATGGTATTTATAGATTTTTGGCAGTTACCTTACATATATATTATAAACAATGTAGAATTTAACATAGCAAACAGATGCAACATGTTAGCACTATTGTTTATCTAATTTGTTAAATATTTCATTTGACATGTTTAATTCTGAACAGGAAAACTTCATATTATTGATTGTATTGTATGATTCTAATACATTATTTTTATATGGTACATTGTTGCTTTAACATGTATTTTATACACATCTTTGAAATTTCTTATAAACACAGTATTCAGCAGCATCTTAAAACCTATATTCAAAGGAATGGCAGATATTCATATTCCTTAGATATGATAACTTGATTTAACAGTAGAAATGACATCTACTATATTCATTTTCCTTAATTCTAACCTCTGTGCCTGAGCAGATGTCTTAAAACAGTAAGTTGATAACCACCTGCCTGTTTGGTACACTGAAGTTTTTCCTTCTATGTTCCAGCTACCAAATTTGTGAATTCATGTATGAACGAGAACACCAGTATGACAAAATTATTGACTGCTACTTACGTGACCCACTAAGAGAGGTGAGTTAAGAGATCACTTACCCTTTTTTCTTACTCAGTTTCCTCCCTCGCCTTACCAAGTAGAAATAATTATTCAGTAGAAATATTTGGACATATGTTTCTTCATTATTCAAGAGCTGTTTATCGAGTGCCTATTATTAACTCAAGTGTATATTGATAATTTAAACAGATATATAGTTCCTGTGATTTTATAACTTATAGTTTATTAATGGAGACTGACAGTAAGAAAACCAAATATGTAATTGCAAATTGTGATGCGCATTAGAGAAACTGGTTCCCATAGGAGTAAATAATGGGGGAATGAACTTATACAGAGCAGCCAAGGAAGGAATCTCAGATAAAATGCCATATAAACTGAGTTTTGGAATTTGAGAAGAAGCTAATCAAGCAAAGAGCCCATAGGAAAAATGTTCCAGGGTAGGGAACAGTATATGCAAAGATCCTGAGGTTGAAAAAAATTTTAACATGTTCAAAGAACTGAATAGGGATCATATAAATGAAGCAAAGATCAGTGTAAGTGGAGTATAATGGACAAGGGCAAAACAGATTTGATGCAAAACTAAGGATGTGGACAGGGACCNATCCTGAGGTGGAAAAATTTTTAACATGTTCAGGGAACTGAATAGGAATCATATAAATGAAGCAAAGATCAGTGTAAGTGGAGCATAATGGACAAGGGCAAAACAGATTTGATGCGAAACTAAGGATGTGGACAGGGACCACCAAAGCACAAGAATGATATTCACTCTGGGTTAATGAAATTGAGACTGAAATTAATTGGAACACATTTGCAACTTCTAAGAATCTACCCTAAATAGTTACTCTTTTTCTTTTAAGTCAGTCTTCTGTTAGTTAAGGGGCTTCTCTGGTAACTCAGCTGATAAAGAATCTGCCTGCAATACAAGAGATCCCAGTTTGATGCCTGGGTTGGGAAGATCCACTGGAGATGTGGTAGGCTACCCACTCCAGTATTCTTGGACTTCCCTGGTGGTTCAGCTGGTAAAGAATCTGCCTGCAATGTGGGAGACTGAGTTTGATCCCTGGGTTGGGAAGATCCCCTGGAGAAGGAAACAGCTACCCACTCCAGTATCCTTGCTTGGAGAATTCCATGTACTATATTGTCCACGGAGTGGCAAAGAGTCAGACATGACTGAGTGATTTTCACTTCACTCCATCAATTAACCATCTCAAAATGGTTTCCTTCTCCAAATAATAGATATTTACTAAGCCCAATACAGATAGTAGATCAGTTCAGTTCAGTCACTCAGTCATGTCTGACTCTGCGACGTCATGGATTGCAGCACGCCAGGGTTCCCTGTCCATCGTCAACTCCTGGAGCTCGCTCAAACTCATGTCCATTGAGTCCATGATGCCATTCAACCATCTAATCCTCTGTTGTTCCCTTTTCCTCCTGACTTCAGTCTTTCCCATCTTAGGGTCATTTCCAGTGATTCAGTTCTTTGCATCAGTGGCCAAAGTTTTTCACCATTAGTCCTTCCAATGAATATTCAAGACTGATTTCCTTTAGGATTGACTGGTTTGATCTCCCAATCCAAGGGACTCTCAAGAGATAGTAGATAGTGACTAAATATTCTTGAGTGAATGAATGAATAAATTTTATTGTCTTGTGCTTTTCAGGAAGAAGTCTTTAACTACATTCACAATATCTTATCCATTCCTGGATACAGTGCGGAGGAGAAGCAGTCTGTATGGCAGAAGGCTATGGATCATATTGAGGTACTGATTCAGTAGAATTTTGAAAACATTGCTGTATTTGTATAGATATCTCCCAAATTAAGTTTTTGCTAACTAAGTAGTGGGAGATATATTACTAAGTTGATTTGCTTGAGGGTTAACATCTTTTTCAGATAATTTATTCCACCTCACATTTTTGGAAAACCCATGTTGTATACAACTTATTATGTCATGACTTCTGAAAAATAACTCATGTAGTTCACAAACTGGAATTTTAGTGTTTTTTCACAATGTTCTGAGGAATTCTGAGAGTACTCTTGATCTTTTCCCCTGTCATGTGACAGGAGCCATTCTCTCAATCACTTGATGGAATTTTAGGAACATCACTGCAATGAGTTATTCTCTCTGATGTATTTCCCTTATGTAAGAGGATGTATTTCTCTTATGTGAAAGGATGATGATTCTGATTTTGTTTATGAATGCTCTTTTACAGGAATGCAGTAGTTGACTTTGAAACTAAAAGTTCTTTTTTAAATATTTGGTTAATTGTTAGTTGCTCAGCAGTGTCTGACTCTTTGTGACCCCATGGAGTAGGGCCCGTCAAGCTCCTTTGTCCCTGGGATTTCCCAGGTAATAGTACTGGAGTGGTTATCCATTCCCTTCTCCAGGGGATCTTCCTGTCCCAGAGATCAAACCCAGGTCTCCTTTATTGCAGGCAAAATCTTGACTGTCTGAGCCAACAGACAGTTGGCCCAAAAATTTGCTTTAGATGCCTAAATGCAGAGACTAATGTCAATATCAAAATCAGACTGATTACATTCTTCACTGCCAGAGATGGAGAAGCTCTATACAGTCAGCGAAAGCAAGACTGGGAGCTGATTGTGGCTCAGATCGTGAACTCCTTATTGCAAAATTCAGAATTAGATTGAAGAAAGTAGGGAAAACCACTGGACCATTCCAGATAGGACTGAAATCAAATCCCTTACATTTATAAAGTGGAAGTGACAAATAGATTCAAGGGATTAGATCTGATAGAGTACCCGAAGACCTATGGACAGAGGTTTGTGACATTGTACAAGAGGCAGTGATCAAGACCATCCCCAAGGAAAAGAAATATAAAAAGGCAAAATGATTGTCTGAGGAGGCCTTGCAAATAGCTGAGAAAAGAGAAACTAAAGGCAAAGGAGAAAGGAAAGATATACCCATCTGAATGCAGAATTCCTAAGAACAGCAGAGATAAGAAAGCCTTCCTCAATGATCAGTGCAAAGAAATAGAGGAAAACAATAGAATGGGAAAGACTAGAGACCTCTTAAAGAAAATGAGAGATACCAAGGGCACATGTCATGCAAAGATGGGCACAATAAAGGATGGAAATGGTATAGACCTAACAGAAGCAGAAGATATTAAGAAGAAGTGGCAGGAATACACAGAAGAACCATACAAAAAAAGATCTTCATGATGCCGATAACAGAGATGGTGTGATCACTCACCTAGAGCCAGACATTGTGATATAAGTCAAGTGGGCCTTAGGAAGCATCACTATGAACAAAGTTAGTGGAGGTGATGGAATTCCAGTTGAGCT